>CAIGRL010019171.1:0-19088 GCA_903798325.1 Fraxinus xanthoxyloides
TTTCCAAAAAAGTTGGAAATTCAATATTGACCTTTATAGCCGAATGTCTAATGACTAACTTGTTTTGTGAACAAGCACACATGGATAATCATTAGGCAAAAGAATTTTCTAGTTCTTTAAAGGATATCCATGCGATTTATCTATTACTCGACGCATTATTATAACTCTTGGATGTCCAAGTCAATCATGCAAAGGTATAAGTTTTTTTTTTGGATCAACGAGGTTCTGGTTCATGATAATATTTGATTCGACCATTTTTATAAATGTATAATATATGTCATATGGGAGTGCATAAAATTTTATTTTATCTGTTTATAGCCATATACAAAAGAAATTATGCAAAGATATTCAACATTATTTTCTTGCGTCGTCTCAATTTGATATCCACTGCAACAGATATCTTTATAACTAAGTGCATCGTCAATATATAATTTATCTTCCGGAACTTTCAACGATATTTGATACACCTGATATCGTATTGACATTATTTACTGCTAATGTTAAGTTCAAAAAATATTTTTTGCATTAAAAAATAGTATGTGTAGTTGCACTATCAATCAATTAAGTATCTTGACAATCGATCATGAATCTATGTTTTTTTAGAAACAGTAGTATGATATTTTTTGAGAATATTGAAACATTAAATTGTATGCTCTTCTGAAATGATAAAATAATATCCTTTTTAAATATTAATAAAACTTATTTTACTTCTTTCTTTAATCGTCTCTTCCAAACATTTTGAGATAAAATGGATATTAGAATCGAGTATTCATGACAAATAATTTTTCGAGATATGTCAAGTGCAACAAATTCAAGTTTTGTGATATTTGATTAACTACACAATAAAGTAAAAGAAATAAAATTAGGTTCGAAGAATATGATTAAACATCAATAGTCAATATCAATGTGACATAAGTTACATGTTTTCCTTCAAGAATAAACACTAATTTAAAATAGTATGTTTTTCAAAACATGTGCTACTTCTGGAGCACGTTGTATTTTAATATTATTTATAATAGACATTTACTAATATTTTGCTACTTCAGGAGCAAGGACAAGATAAAATAATATGCACGATCCACACAAGATTAATTAATTATACTAAATGTATATAATTAAAAAAAAGTTGTCTGCGGCATTGTAGCTGTAACTATCTCAGAAAAAAATATTGTATATAATCATTACAAAAATTCTACTTCTTCAGCAAACGTTAATTAATTATGCATGGCTAGTGGTGTGACTAATATAGCACACATAATCGAATTATAAGTACTGTGAATTAAATGCAACGTAATAATTGTACATGCTTGACTTATTGGATGCAGTGAATTGTA
This sequence comes from Fraxinus xanthoxyloides, assembly GCA_903798325.1. Taxonomy (NCBI): domain Eukaryota; kingdom Viridiplantae; phylum Streptophyta; class Magnoliopsida; order Lamiales; family Oleaceae; genus Fraxinus; species Fraxinus xanthoxyloides. The sequence goes on from CAIGRL010019171.1 coordinate 1,335, forward strand.
AAACCAAAAATCTACTATGTCAATAATTGATTCTTGGGTGCTATGAATTGATAGATGAACACAGTGGCTGGTGACGGTAGAGAATATAATGCTTTATAAAAAAGAAATTCACGTGTTACCAAATTAATTTCGGTGCATATGATAAATGATTATATAAAAAAAAATTACTATGTACTCTAAACTTTGAATAATTAAGGTTTCGTGTTATAAAAAAAGAGAAAAGAGAAGAGAGAATAAAAGTCAATAGACTTATGTATTTTATTGAGAATCAAGATCAGTATTTATATAATCTAAAATAAGAGTTACAATTGAAATGCAATAGACTTTTTGAACTAGATAAAACTTATCTATATATTATGATAATATTAAATATTCATCAATAATTATCTCATTATTTTACAACAGTTCATATATTATATAGAAATATCTCAATTTCTCACCTCGTTTCCCTATTTTCTTACTTATTTATTGTTTCGAACTTAAACAAAAGAATATTTAATAGACACGAATGTCATCCAAAAATGCTGGGAAAGCTTGCATGAAACGGATTCCAACAACTCACCTAAATTATGCTTTATCCAAAACCCAATCGAACAGGAATAGCCCGACACGTACATCGTCTGGTTTTTTAAGCTCACCTGAAAAATGCCTTCAACAACATAAGGGGCGGGGGATTGGCAAGAATTCCTATTTAGCCTTGTCTAATTACATGCTTCTATTCCCTTAGGAATCCTAACTTGGAGTCTGTTTGGTAGAAATTAAAATCGGATTAACATTGAAAAACTAGCCGTTATTGTTGACTTTTATTAGACGAGTGAGACCCAATAACGACTATATTTTCAATTTTAATCCGATTTTAATCGGTACCAAATAGGCTCTTGGTATGCTAGATCAAGAAAGTGATTTACGTTATGGCCACTCACAAGCAAAAGCAAGAGGTTTCAGTTATGTCGAAGCTCGGGGTTAGATCCACTTCTCTTTCCAACAAAGATCTTCAAAGAATTTGTATTATTCTTTTATATTTTCAATTACGTTTTAAATTTAAAAGAAAATTGTTGAGGAGGGAGATCATCTGATCATGTTCATTTTTCCTACCTCGATTCCTCGATTAGGAAATCCTTGTCTCATTCGAATTGGGATAGCACAAGGCTTTTTGCCACCCCTATTTTTTGTGTTACATTTATCGAAAGTTGAGTTGAGGATGAGCTTTTAAGATTTGAAAGTTGAGAACTCATAACTCATTTGTACTTATATCTAACATTGGGAGCCCGCTGCAATTTTTCTAATTGTAATGGTAGCGTACTTGCATATATGGGCCGTGGGTAGTTTAAATATGGGCCTAATTACAAGTCGTTAAAAGAGCTTATAAGTCAACCTTTTAAGCATAGCCAAACATGCTGTTAACGAAGAGACCTAAACTAGATTCGAATTCCCAATTTCCCTCTCCAATTCTCAATTCGATTTCTTTTCACCAGATCACAGATAATCAATCTTTCCTTTTTATCTTCAATCACAAAATCACTGCTTTTCTCCCCCCCAAAGAAATATTAACCAGTGAAAGAGGCGGCCATGGAAGGAGAAGCAAGTTCGGAGATGGAATTCACGAATATCGAGACACCCGCAGAGTCACTAGACACTTCTGTGATTTTTCACGTCGTCATCGATATTCTTGGCTTCATTCTCTTCATGCATCAACAAATTCCTTCGTAATTTGCTTGCCTTCTTGAAATAATTATTGTAAAATTAATTTCAAAAGTGAATAATACTCTCCTTGATTGTTTGACTATTTATGAAATTTGTTGGCAGTGTATTGCAGGATATTAGTCAGGAATTTGATGAATTGCGTGCCGAGTACAACGATTTGGTGAGTGAATTTTCGGGCTGAGCTTAAAATTTTAAATTTCAAGAATATTCTTTAGGGTTGCTTACCATAAAGATTTTTTATTTTTATTTTTTCCCTTAAAAGCAATAAAGTAAGTAACCAAGATTGTTTGAGGTTTAGCCAAACATGCTCCAGAGTAAAATTTGGAAAAAGGATTCTGAATGTTTTAAATTGTTATTGATTGGGAGGTGGATCTCACTCCCCAAAGTGAAGTGAAGGCAGTGTCATTAAGGAGAAAGCAAGCTGCAAGAAAGAGAGAAGTAAAAATGGGAATTAGAAGACTGGAAAAATTGATGAATACTATTTCTAATCTCAAGAGCGCTGTTCAATTAATGATCACTGAGGTTCCGAATTTGGAGACAGTTATTCTGGTTCTTGGTCCTAGTCCCTTAAGGCCTCTACATGTTTATGAGCTGTGTTTTTTGCAAGGAAGAATTGTTACAGGTGATTTTGGTCGAACTAAAGTTGCTGAAGGGCTTTCAAGAAAGGTCTGATGAATTCTTATAGCGCGTTGCATTTCTACATTCAGTGAAACCAAGTATTGATCGAATTGTTACTTTGACATAGGCGATTCGTACATTGATATCAAGTGGCGCAGGATCAGATTCATATGCTGGTACTTAAGAGTATTTATTTATTCACACCTGTTTAAAAGAATCCAATTTGCCTTCACTTTAATGATTTCTGTGTTTGTAAATGCTTTAGGTCCGACGAAGTTGTTTCTATTGGTTAAAGCTCCTTCTTCATTCAATATTCCTTTGCATTTTCTCCCCAAGCGCGAGTTTAGATACAATAAGAAGGTAAATATCTGAACTTTATTGTTTTCTGATTGGTATCACTGTCGCTGTTTTTGAATATTTTTTCTTGTTTGAGACTTGCATTCACTTTTTATCTTAATTTTTGGTTTTATCTAGTTATTCATTTTGTCAGTAATTCATAGATTTACTGATTTACTTCATTTGAGTCAATGTGGATTTTTAAGTATACGAAGCTTGAATTTTTTTGTTTCGTCGCTACTGCTCGCTTTTGAGAACATTCTGGGCTATTGCTTGGACAAATAGCTATTTCATGTCCTAGGGTATTACTAAGGTGTAATACAATGGTCAGAGGATCTTCTTAAGCTGACCTATCCCTTGGCATATACAGTGACATTTTTCTAAATCTATTGCGTCTTTATATTCCTAAGAGGGTTTGTGAGATCACAGTGTACTTTCCTTTCTAAACGTTACAGGATTTTATTTTTCTTCACTTTTTGGTTGCAGATAGTGCCCTTTAAATTACGGTTTAAGCGCAGAACTCGAAATCTGAAAATGGATGCTGAACCAAAAGATTGTCAAACTGCTACATCTGCTGGTTTTTTGGATTCTTCATCAACCGATTTGATCTGGTATTGAATGTTTAATATACTGAATCATGATGTCTTCTATGCATCTTGGATTCTTAGCTGCATTCAAGTTTTCGTGTCATCAACTTTCTCCCTTTATTCTTTACACAGAAATCCTGAATTGTTTTATTTAGTTCTTTAAATGCAATTGCATTGTTTCGACTCTTGCAGTATGTAAATCAACCAGTGACTCCTTTTATTTGTTTCATTTCTCCTTACTTGTCTGTGTCTTCCTTCCTCTTAGTCTGGTAACCGCAAATGAAGTTGGAAATGAGGAAATTGTTGCCTGGTTGTGACGAGGGGTGGGAAGGGAAATGAATTGGCTGTAACTAATAATGGAATACTTTAGACTAAACGGGTCTGTTTACTACCAGAACTTTGATACCGTTGCAGGTTTCAATGTCGACACACAATTAAGGGCCTGGCTTCCAGAAGGACGCCTGTTGAGGAGTGACGATGCAGACTTTTTGAAGTTTTAACATGTTGTAGAGTAATCCTTTGATTCTAGTCGACGACTTTCATATCTGGTAGTCCTTTTCCGAAATTTTTGTTTGTAATAGTTCTTAACTACTAATGCATAATGCGAATAAGGATTTTGGAATGTAACAAACTTCATAAATGAAATCTCGAGTCATTGGTGTATTTTGAATTCTTTCAGATTGCACGAGTTCCTTGCACGTTTCTGTTAATATTTTTGAAAAACTGTTGGAAAGAGAACTCGAACATAATCTTATTTTTTCCATGATTACATTGGGTTTTATCGTTACGTTGAACTTAGTCCACAGCTATTTTCAAGTCTGAGCAAAGGAGGAAGGTTACAGCAGTTTGCATATTGTTCGGTTAAGCTTTCTGATGGATCTCAAATGAAAATAAAAATGTAATTATGGATCGACGAATTAGCAAAAAATATACAAGTGGTTGAGCTCACGTCATAGTTTATGATAGTAAAAATTGCCCCTCTTCAAGATTTTTATTTTTATCCCCGATTTCTTGCAAGGAAGTAAAGGAATAAATGAATTCCTTAGGCCCATTTAAGTAACAAAGCATGATTTCTATTGTTAAAATTGTTTGGTGTTAATTTGTCGAATGGAGTTCCACCGGAAACCTTCGAAAATATGCACAAAATACAGAGCAATTTTTGCTCAAAAGCTGTATAATGACTTGCAAAAATTATAAATAAGCCAAAAGACATTGAAAAATGTACAGGTTTATGTAATTTTTTGACCGGGTGAAACAGAATGATGTTAAGGAAACCAAACAATGAAAACCCAATTACAAAAAGGCCTGTCCATATACTTGTATTTACTTAAAAAAAAAAAAAACAAGAAAAAAGAAAAAGGAAGAAGCAGTTATACATTGTCTGCAAGCTTGAAAAAATAGCAAAAATGATAAATAGTCCAAATAAATTGAAAAGGGTTTATACTTGCGAAATATTTTGACCAAGGCGAAAGAGAAGTAGACATGAAATAAAGCTCCAGAGATGTGTTGTCCACGTACTTTAGCAAGGAGAAACAAGACATCTATACATTGTCCACGAGCTTGCTTACTGTATGCTTTATTGTCCAGAATCGCATCGTAGAAATGTATCGAGCCCAAAGTCTAGTTCATGCTCGAAAAAACCACATACCTCTCCAAAGTACAAACGCAATCTTTGAAAAATATTGTTATAGGAACAACCTTCATTGTAGTACCGAAACAAGGGTTTCTATAAGCTTCGAAAGATTCATTTTACAATGGGCCATTGATCAAAATAGTCATCTCAATTGGTGATGACAAAAAAAACTGCCCGGTGAAGAAAAAAAAATTATTTCCAATGCTTGCTTTGGATATTGATGTTGTTAGTTTGAATATTATTTGTTTTGGATTTTAAAATTTTGAATTTGTATTTTAACTATAAATTTTTGAAGAACACCCACCCCGCTGCTATCTCTAATCTCCATCTTTCTTTTCTTCCCTCTAGAGATACTATCACCATTACCGAACTTGTCTCTATATGAATTTATTTCCTCGTTCAATCCCCCCACCCATTGATAGATATGGAACTCGAGTGTAGAGAATGGATTCGTTAACTCATGTTCTTTCATCCTTGAAAAATCACAACTTTTGAAAAAAATAAAAAAAATCACTCGCGGATAAGAGCTCAAATTTAATATAGTTGCCCTGCACCTAAAAATATGTTCTAGCTCCAATGGAATTTTGACTCTTTTGGGTAAAACCCATTTGAGTTGTGCTAGATGAACAAATGACCTCCCCACCTATAGGGGCCCCCAAGGGGTGCCCCTGCCCCTGTTCATCTAGAATAATACTAACCCATTTGCCCAATTTTATGCCCCTCAGGCTGCTATATTGTATGCATTAAAAGGTGGAGACATGATTGAATCATGGCAACAATCCAATTACATATAGAACTAGAAATCATATTTATCAAAGGGTTCCTGTTGTGATCTATTGTAACAAAAGCAAGTTCATTTAGTCGATTATTCAATTCTTTGTTGTTGCAGTAAACTTCAATTATTCGTTGATCTCAATGGCTAATTATCATTTCAACAAATAAGGATCGACATTTTAACTGGAACCAAAATCGAATCGAAATCATAAGTTTTAATTCAATTAAATAAAATAAATTAAGAACTGAAACCAATAACCAATTGGAACTAATTGGTTTCTGAGCTGAAAGAGTGGATACCCGATCATGAAATTAAATTTGACCTTTTTTCAAAATTAATGTTTTTTAGAATTTATTCATCATGATAACAAATAACAAGTTTACAAGGACTAAGCAGTGATTACCCTAATAAATCAGATTTATTCGTTTGAATAATTGAATAATATCACTTTTGCACTTTACATATTATCCCTCCACAAATCCTGCTTGAGGCAATGTAAGCAGGGCCACAGTAGAAATGGATGTTATATGAGATTAGATGCTATTCGATGACATATTTATATGTATTTAATGAACCTTTATTTATTTATTTATTATCTGCCAAATATTGAGAAAATAATTTGTATTTCCAACTCATGATTTTTTTACCGGAACCCAAATTGACGGAATTTGAACGGACGGTTCGTTTTCGAGTTTTGTTCTAGTAATTAGTTCAAACCAAATGTTTCTATTCACGAAATTTTCCAAGTATAATGGATTTCGGGTACTAAAATACCTAAACAAATCCACTGACATGCCTACTTCTACATCAAAAGAGAAAAAAAAATCCATAAAAAATAATGTTTTTTCACGTCACATTTGACAAACACGAATAGAAAGCAAATTATAATTAGTTATTCGAATTATCTGTACTCATTAATTAGCTGGAAAAAGGAGTGTCGAATTCTTGTCTTCATTATTATGATCCCTTGGAAGCAGCAATTCATTGGCATTAACCATAAAACTTAATTTTCATAAATCCATTTAAAAGTTTAAAGAGCATAGTTGATTTGAAATTGTTCTAAAAAAAAAAAAAAGAATTATCTTCTACATCAAGCCTCGTGCGAATCATTTCGCTTAACATCGGAGTCACTGACCTCCGGCGGTGACTTGTCGGCGGTGTCATCATCTGGATCGCGAGTTGGATCAGAGTTGTTGATGGCGGCTCGGGCCTGATCGAGCCACGGCTTCAAAGCCATCTCTATGGCTAGCCAACTGAAAGCTAAGCCTCCGAACACGATCGCGGCTGATTTCAAGGAATTCGACTTCGCCATAATTTCTTAACGCTCTTCTTCTCTTGGATTAGAGAATTTAGTATTTAGTTTATCGAATTTATAGTGAAATGTGATTGCAAAATGGTGAGGATTTTTATACTTTATAATAGGAGGGTTTTAGGGGAAGAGGCGTTGAAATTTTTTAGGTTCTTTGCTTGCGCAAGACAATGGGGCCTTTGTTTGAATTATACAGTTTGTGAAATCGAGGCTTAGAGGTTAAGCAAATGTCCTTGTCCACGGCAGAGGACCACATGTTTTAAAATCTTACAGGTTAAGGAAAAGAATTAAGCTACTTGACCCATTTGGATTACCCTTTAGGTTACCCGATCCCACCGCCCTTCTCACAATGTGGGGAGCCCGAGATGAATAAAATAATCACCGAGCTCCCCCATTGTGAGGGGGAAACGTGGACCCGAATAAAGCTACATGTAACCCAAAGGGTACATGTAGCATGATTGTAAGGAAAAAGAATCATTTCCACTGAGAAATATATTTGCTTAATGCTTTTCCAGATTTTATTTTATTTGTCAGAACTGGAATATTAAACTCAATTAAACCATTTTGCCTGGAAAAATTTAACATTTCTTTGACATCCTCTCATATTGTGATGGGACCCACACAAGACCCGTATGAATTAAGAAAGAAGATGGTCAAACCCGACCCTCCCCAGCAGCCCAGCGTTGTTCTTTTCAAACTTGCATCTTTTCCGAATAAATTGTTTTCAGAAAAAAGTGGTTAAAATTTAACAAGCAATATTGCAATATTGGTTGCTTTAAATCTAGAGTATTATTATTTATCGTAATAGAATATCGATGATATGATAACCCATTATCCCTTACATTCCTCTCTGTCACCTCGCCCTCTTTCTCATAAAAATTAAAGCATTCAATTCCATTATTTCACATAGAATGCCACATCACCGATGTTCCCTCATCATCCTAATAAATATCATTATTCTTAAATCCATCTAGAAATAGATTAAACTGAATCAGAAAAAAGGACCTGCGCGTCAAATTTCAAATTTATTATGGTAATTTGTTTTTCACAAATACCAGGAATGAGGCAACTTGCAGTTTGCCTCAAACACTCAGATTTATAAGATTAAATTTATAGCTGAAAGTAAAAAATGAAGTTGTGTTTATTTTAGCACGTTTTTAGCGGCATATTGGGCAGGGTTGAAATAAATTCGTGAATATTAAAGAAGGAAAAGGTTAAGAAGGTTCAATAAAAGTGAGAGAGATCACGGGGGATGTCATCGAGAATCAGATCTCAGTAGATAATATTCAACCAAACCTCAAAATGGGCACTAGGATATCCTCTAATTCAATTTCAGCTTGCTAAAAGCATAAAGATGCCTCTCCCTTCAATACAGGTGTTTACATAACAAGATACCTCGAGAATTGAGGTGATTGGCGAATATCTAGCGGCCCCGACCACGTCCACGTCCACGACCCCTGCCCCGACCGCGCCCCAAAGCGCGTCCTTTGAGTAGGAAGAGAAAAAATAAGTTAGATTCAATAGTAAGTAAAAGATCATCTTGAATGGTAAAAGAATTTTAAAAAAACATTTTCTTTACCAGCAGTTGGCTTCTTTGGTTTGACCCTAGGTGTCTCTTCCACTAGTAAAGTCTCAAGATTTAAGCTGTCTGGGAGGATATAATAGCGGATAGTGTTGCCCCTTACACTCAGATGATCCAAAGTCACAGGATTCTTTCCCTTTAATGTAAGCTTTACAGTCTTCAGATGTGTGTTCATGCTGATATCAACACCTGCAGAATAACAAGATAAACTACCGTCAGAAATTGCAGTTCAGGCAGCTATATATTTTGAATGAATGATAAAATCAAACAAAATGAGTTCAAAGGTCTTTATTAAATTTATTAATTTTATTTCAGCTTGAAACTTCAAAGAAGTGACCCAACCAAAATCAGAGGAGTGTAAGCGAGCATATAATAGTGAATTATTTATCAACATTATGGGGGAAAAAACTAAAGTTTCATTCCAAATAAACTTGGGGTTAGCTAAGTGAATCATTTTGATTGCATCATTCAGCTCTCTGCTACATCCAGTATATGGTCAAATGAAATCACACCCACAAAATGCAGATAATACATGCTACCTAGGAAATCATAGTCAGCAATGGTATGTTTCGGTTTGGATTTTTTGTATGGCAAAATAATTTAAAATTACGAAAATGTTAATGAAAAATAATCTATTTGTCAATACAAGCACTTTCAAAACAATGCAAATATCTCCAGATACTGCTGCTCTGGTGTGAGGTACAAATATGGAACAATAATAAAGTCATTTCAGCAGGTTCCAAGTTTTAGGCTCTCATTTAGGGATACTGACTTGAAAACAAATGCACTCATTCAGGTATAAATAAAAACCATCACCCAAAACCTCGTTAAAACTTTACCAAGTTATCTACTCTGCAACTGTTTTAATACAGGATCGTTTCAATCTGGTTTAATTATCGACTAAGAAATATTAACTAAAAATATACACTAGAATATAAAATATAAAAGATTAATGATCAATTTTGCAACTATATATCAACTGTAGAATGCTTTACCCTACTATAATCAGTTTTGCAATTGGCAGTCCACTCAGGTCCAATGGAAACAAGCTTAAAAAAACTTCCATAGAATCTGAATTTGCTAACATTTCTCATAATTAAGTGGAAGCATATGTTCCTCAACCTAATAAAGCAAGAAAACGAAAAATCCATATATGAGATATAAAAATGCTACGTAAGTTGGTTCATTTTAAGCTTTTTTTTTATCTTTTCCTTTTGTTTTAATCAAAACCACCAAGGTGCCAATTTTTATTTATCAAAAACTTTAGAAAGACTTCTAAGGCAAGCACAAGCAGTAGCAAAAACAACAAAAGAGATAACAAAAGAAGATTAAGCCCCAAAAGTAGCCCAAGACTCAAACAACAAATCTTATGCCCCATATAATTGAAGCAAAGGGCTTTTGTTTTTTAATGCAAAATACCTTCATCACCGACCAAATTACCATCAAAACCCAAATTCAACTGCAATTGAAGAACAAATTTATTTGCTTTATAATATAAAAATAATAATAAGCTCTTGTTTGATCCCCATTATTTCCAAAATACATTTTTTTCATTTTTTTTTTTCAATCACACTTTTCAATAAATAATAATATTACACGCAAACCCAAAATTTTTCTTTATTTTTTAACCACATTTTCCATCAATCTACTAGTACACGATACATTCTTAGCCAAAAATGGGGCTCAAACAAGCGCTAAGATGAAATATTCTTTAATGGTTCCTAACTTGTCGTGTTAGTGTTTTTTCACGAAATGCGTAACAAGCATGTCTGTGTGTGCTCTTCTTGGATTTTAATTGGTGAGTTCTTAACAAGTAAGTTCAGGGATGAAGGATCAATTTCGCATATCACTCTTCATGGTTTGGTTTATAATTGAGGGGCAAAGAAGAAAAGAATCTCCTTTTCAGAGTTGAAAATATAAAGGCCTATTTTGGATAGTTGGACCAATACAGAGTCTTGAGAAGCTTAGAAAAACTAATGATACCAATAAATAAGCCAAGACAATCAGACTTTAAAGCCAAGTTTGAATATGGTGAATATTTTAGGTCAATGATCAAAGTATTGCATGTTAAATTACAAAATACATGATGGAATTGCTTTAGCAAAACACCATTATGCCAAACACGCGCTAAAAACCATTCAGACTCGAAACCAAACTTCTATTACAAGTTTGTTCGAGGAAATATCTCAACACACTACATTTATATAACCATTGTATGAAATGGAGTACAATACAAAATGTCACATCTGATAGGTTGTAATCTAAGAGGGTGTTTGGTGGGGGTTTAAAATTAAATTTTTAGTAGATTGTGATAGAAGTTTGTGAAATGTGTGGTTGAAAAGATGTGGGTCCCATGAAAGATGTAGTTAATATTGATTGTTTGACTTTGAGTTAGATTAAAATCAAATTTTAATCCAGCCCAAACATGCCCTAAATTGTAAAGAAAGTGGAAAATCTGAAAAAATAAATGGAGAAGGCACATAATCTTGGGATATAACATTCAACCACCTTAATGACAAAATTCATAATACTGTGACACGCTACTCACCAGTCCTTTTATTAATTTTTTATCTGGAAAAGTTCAGTATTAAAATATGGTATCAACCAATTGCTGCTCATGGACGCCCAGGATCAGAATTTTTCTATAATTTTACTTTTGGGGGACAATGCAAAAGCTCAGAAACTAGATTGCAAACCAAAGTCCTAGATCTAACGTCAAAGCAGATTCTTTTGACCGTTCAGCCCACAATCAAAAACTCCATCCCACTTATATCTACAAGAAATAACAACCAAACTACCACTTCTCTTATTCTCGGATAAATGCAGTTGACAATTAAATTACATTAATCGAAGAAAGAAAAATAGATACAAGAAAATTCAACGCACACAAACAGCGATACAAATAGAGAGCGACCTGTAATAGTGCCATGAACAACAGTACCGTTCTTGAGCTCAATCGACACTGTCTCATTGTTCAATTTCATCAAAAACCTGCTTAGAGAAAGAGAATAAGCTTATTTCAAACGAATTAAAACGGCCAATCAATCAACCAATGTAGTGAATAAAACTAACCTAACGAGTTTCATATTTGCAATGTAAAGATGGCAAATTCTAGGGTTCTTCCGTCTTCGTACAAAGTAACAAAGCCGCTGGGCGTCTCGAAAGACGAGGGTTTTAGGGCAAGTTACAAGAACAAGAGTTTACAACTTTGACAGGGTTGACGACGTCGTATTATAGCATGGGCTTTCATTTTGGTTTACTTTCGCGAAATTGACACTAACAACACTAAAACTGGCCGTTTAGCTTTTTAACCGGTGTTTGATTGGTTTTCATTTGTAGAACTGTAGCTTTGTCATCTATTATTTTATGTGAAATAAAGCAATAAGTCAATAAGTTTTCAACTTTCAATTTGTGGTGATTAGATTCTCAAAATACGTCCTCAACTTGAAGTTCTGAATATTTCTCACAAATTCTAATAACAACGAGAACTCAATTCTACATTTTTTATTTCGTTAGCATAAAAAGAGAATTGAAAATGAAATATTTTAATATTTTTCACCGTTAGTATTAAGAACGTTTTTAGCCTTGAAATCTATTAGAATCGGTTAATATCCTTCCAATTCAATTAAGTCAACAAAGATCTTGTTCATAATTATTTTTTATTTTATTTATCTATTTATTTTTACATACCAAACTCCTTAGAAAAGTGTTGTTATAAACAAACATGAGTTTATTGAAATGGATTTTTATAGATTAATAAAAAGACTTGCAGCCAAATGTTACACTACAAAGAATTTTCATCATTTTCTTAAAAAAGGACTTGTTTCGACACTGGTGGCTCATTGAACATTTAAGCCTCCGTTTGGCAGGATTTATAAATTATTTATAGATAGTCAAATTTTATTTTCAAACAAATTCACAACTACTATCCATCTATCTACCTATCATTCGCTTATTTTTATCTATTTATAAGTTAAAACCGTTTATAAATTCATCTGAAGAGAGGCTCCTAGTCATAGAAGGTTCATCATAGACATATATGTACTCAAGTTACCAAAGTAATACAGCTTTTAATAAAAATAGTATCATATGTTACTCTCGAACGGTAACAGAACATTCAGACCTTCGTCCAGCTTGATCTTCAACAACGACAGTGTAATTGTGTAGGGGGTCTAGAAAGAGAAGGTGGCAAGTGCATCAGCAGTCCACAAACACAGACCGTGTCAACTGCTTTTATCCATCGGCATCATTCATGTTCAATACGCATTTCTCTGTGCCTGTGGCCGTGCCTGCGCCGCCCATGCCTGTGCCTGTGACTCTGCCTGTGCCTGTGACCATGACCGCTGCCACCTGGTTTGTCAGAGGAAGGAGGAGTAGGAGGAGAGTGAGTCAGCAACGGATGAGAGGGTGCCGGCGATGGAGGAGAGGGCGTCAGGGATGGATGGGAGGGTGGATGGACGTGAATGGTAGCCTATAGCACGCACGATGTACACAGTTCCAATCTGAGCCGCACAAAGTGGAGGAAAAGTTGAGAGCTTTGACACCCATTGGCTCTGTGTTCTGGGGTACAGTCCTAGAAATATCACAAGGAGTGCAAACATAAAGGGGAAGACCTGATTCATGGCTGTTACGACTAAGATAGTATGCACGAAAATAAGAGCTAAACAGAAAAAACAATAAAATAAACTTTGCCCCTACTTATGTACTTGGTATTTGCTATATTCATCACCAGTTTTACATGTTCCTTAATATGAATTCAAGTTTGCAAAAACAACTAAAAGGATCAGCTCACATTAATTTAATAATCATAACTCACTTTGCATGATATATGCATGTTCAGTAAAGTATTAGCTTCGATTTAGGTATTGTGTAAAGCCAGACTTGAAGAAAAAAACTTCTAGTGCATGTCGGCACGCAAAATTCCACAGAATTGAATAGTACAATTGACAAAATTTTAACTTCTTCTCATTTTTAATAAATACTTTCTACTACTGTCCAATCTTCCCTACCAAACAAGCCACTAAGATTTCAATAAGAAAATGACTCCCAGGACATTATCATTCTTGTTAAGATTCACAATATTTAATAACAATGGGAAAGAATGCATAGAATATTTTGTGTGCAGTGCATCGGTTCCAATCATCAAAACTTGAATAATCGAAGTAGGGTACTAAGATTTACAGATCTCAAAAATCATAATATGCTTCAAAATGCTATAAATAATTGAACCATTCTCTAATATCATCAGATAATTCAATAATATCATCGATCAGAATGAAGAGCTTTAAGCATTTACAGATCTCAATAACAAAAATATACTTCAAATGCTGGAAAGTAAACATAGCATTCTCCAATATCATCAGACAATTTAATAATACCATCGATCAGAATGTTATCAGGATCAAATAGAAGAGTTTTACCCGATCCCTTCGTTTACAATACAAGCATATCCATACAGCAAACTCATGCACGGGAACAATCAAAACCAGTTACTTATCTCAACGGATGACCTCAGGGTAGGAAGAAAAGATACATTACACTTCTTATATAAGCTATATAGATCAATTCATCAATCCCATTTTATTAAAAGAGAAAAACTGGATAAGGCACAAAATTTATACCTGCTTGGAAAGATCATCATGTGCCAATAGATGGGGTTCGAAAAAGCAGCTTTTGTATAATAAATCCATCGAGGATACTTGTCCACCAGCCCTCTCAGTTACAGTTGCTGGCTGCTGTGACGAGGAAGCAAGCTCGTCACAAAAATCATTTAAAATCCTCATCTTGTCACATGGCTAATCTGAAGTAGATCCAGTAGAAATGTTACTTGCCTCAACGAGACATGCTTTCAACATAACTGAGCAAACATTTGGGACACCTTCATTTCACACAAGCACTAACTTTACCATGTGCTTGAATTCCTTAAAAGTCGTTTTCTACAATTTCATAACTCTGCATTTTGCTCATCGGAGTTGTATTCTTGACTACTAGCTGCCATGAATTCCATTTCATTCCTAACCATTTCCCTTTTAATCCTGATATTCTCCACCCTCTGCCGATGTCCCTCATCGAGCAGCTCAACAAACTTATCCTTGATCACAAGAAGCGGATCGATGTCAACCAACTCCTCACCCTTGTATGCTTCCCTCAGCATTGCGGTCTGAATCCCACCCTTCAACGACATATAAAAAATCCCAGAATGCCTTGTGAATACGCTTGAGAATGCATTTGAAAACTTATATTCTTCACAAAATTTTCCCAAAACAGGAACTGGAATCCTCTTATAAAGGGATAGAGAAAGCAACTCGTGGAAAACCCCAACCGTCCTCTTCTCCATTTCCGGAGATGACTGCTCCAAATGTGATACATCATCATAAGGCGAGATATATGGAAGCTCCATCCAATCCCTAACCCATTCCCTCATTTCCTTCTTAATATAAAACCCAGGTGGGAGCTTCCAATTCAACGCAGGTCTCACCCTAATCCCCATCAACCTCGACTCCACCTCTGCCTTCTTCTCAATAACTGACTTTCCAAAATTGTCATTCCACGAAACCAATTCTAGATACGATTTCCCCTCTCCCGGAGTCCCGTATAACCTAAAATATTCCGGGTACTTCGGCACCAAATTCACTAAAAGATCATTTGGAAACCCGAATTCCCTCTTAACCTCGACTAATTTATCTGCGCTGACAACTCTATTTTTTGCCATCATCAACAGTTTACACAATTTCGAAACAATGAACGGTTCATTTTCACTATAAATCCTTTTCTCTTCCTCTAAAAACTGGTTAAGCCTATCACTAGCACGGACGAAACGAACCGGATCGGATTTCGGCTTGATCCGATCCATGTAGACTTGAAATAAACCCGGATTTCGGGCCAGAAAGGTTTCGATTTCGACTCGTAATCGGAGCCTCTCGCGGCGTTTCTCGAGGTACCGAAGCGGGATGACTTGACCCGGTTCGTTTAGAACCTCTCTGACAACCCGAGCGCAAAGTCGCCATTGCTTGTCGTTTTGAATAGCTTGGTCGAGCCTTGGGTCTTTACGCCAAACCACTTTGAGACTTGAAATTGAGAATGTGAATTGGAGGCGGGACCAAAGAATTAGGGTTTTAGGGTTTGATTTTCTTGTGAGGGAGAACATTTTTATGCAAATTGAAAAGCATATCAAAGAAGGATATCAAGCTGTGTATCTAGGTATTCGGGGTTCTGCTTTTGAATTAGCATTAGGGTTTAGGCTCTGTTAATTTTAGCAGAGTTGAAATTGAATAAGTATTAGGTAAAAAAAAAATCTGATTTGTTCGAAGAACCCTAAAATCGAAAAGAAATTAGAACTAAGCGACACAGTATGCTTTAGAAGGGAATTAATTGGAAATAATAAGTAGTTTAATATGAATTTTGCTATTTGTACACACTTTGGATAACAATTACGTATAAATAATTGCGGCTCCTTTTGTGAAAGGACTATCATTTGAAGTGTTATCCTTATCCCAAATGTACACATAATAAAATTCATTTAATATTAATGTAATTCAATTTATTCACTATATTACCATTACAAAATTTACTTATTGCACCACAATTTTAATTAATATTTTCATTTATTTAAATGGCCTATGTGAAATTATTTAATCCACCAAGCTTTTAAATAGACATTTTAACATAATTTTTATAGACACCATTATTTTCTCAGCCATTGAATACCTCAACATGAAATTCTGGTATGTCCGTTCCTCTTCTAATTGATTGTTTTAGCATTGTTTTGTTGTCAAAATTCAAAGCGTAACTCATGGATTGTAATATAATTTCCCCGGCTTGGACATGTTCTCAACTGAGCAAGTAAATGTTTTCCATTTAGGAAGAGCTACAAGTGTCGTCGGATGGGAGGCAGCAGAAACGCGATATTTCCACCGCAAATCCTCTCTCTCTTATGTATATTATTGTTTTTCGTTATGGCAATATGAAAAGGAATGGTGATGATCACCAATGAGTGTACGTAGGAAAATGCTATTTGTACAATATGCATTACAAAATGGATGACATGTAGCATATATGGAGTTAGAAAAAAAAAACACGCAACATCAATTAATGGACATCACTTGNAATTCTGGTATGTCCGTTCCTCTTCTAATTGATTGTTTTAGCATTGTTTTGTTGTCAAAATTCAAAGCGTAACTCATGGATTGTAATAGAATTTCCCCGGCTTGGACATGTTCTCAACTGGCGAGTAAATGTTTTCCATTTAGGAAGAGCTACAAGTGTCGTCGGATGGGAGGCAGCAGAAACACGATATTTCCACCGCAAATCCTCTCTCTCTCTCTCTCTCTCTCTTATGTATATTATTGTTTTTCGTTATGGCACTATGAAAAGGAATGGTGATTATCACCAATGAGTGTACGTAGGAAAATGCTATTTATACAATATGCATTACAAAATGGATGACAGGTAGCATATATGGAGTTAGAAAAAAAAAACACGCAACATCAATTAATGGACATCACTTGTGCTGTCCAAATGTATGTGTCGTCCAATATGTATGTTTCATCTGTACAAATAGTATGATTATTGTATATATCATTTTCATTAAGTATTTGTGCTACACTCAATTAGAAGAGGAACATATAATTTTTCCGAAGTGGAAGACATTAAATAAAATAATTTTCTCCCCTTTTTATTATTTTCGTTGAATTAGATATATAATTGTGAATTCGTTGTAATATATTTATTAAAAACACGTTTTAATTGTGGCGTGAATATAATATGGTATGATAAGTAAATTTTGCAGTGTTAATATAATTACCCAATTCAATTAAAAGGAAATATTGCTAAAATGTATGGAAATGTATTCAAGAATTATTACTAAAATGTCAAGATTCATACGGTCGTACTCCATGGATATTTATAGAACTACGAGAGATTTTAAATGCTATTGATTAATTTTATTATGTTTATACCAACGCCATATATTGGTTTTCAAAAATCATCCAATACAATTTGTAAGAATTGCTTAACTAGATTAAAATAAGACGATAAAACATTGGCGCATGCTTGATAAAAAAAAGATCTTACACGTACACATTATTAAGGAGAGAGATAAGTGAAAGGCATATTTGATTATCAAACATGTCGTCTACATGCTATAGATAATGAATAAACATAATAAAATTAATGGAAAATGTGTGGTTGAAAGATATTAATTTGAAAGAA
>CAIGRL010019251.1:0-12855 GCA_903798325.1 Fraxinus xanthoxyloides
TATTATACGTGCACTAGAATTAAGTTGAACATTTTCATACTATGAGTTGATTCATATAACTGATAAGTTGATATAGTTGGATAAAGATGTTTTACCCAAAACATACTAAATTACTTATCTTTAGACCAAATTCAGCACACTTTGGATGTGATTTTTTTGTTGTAGGAAGATATAGATGTTGACAGGGATTTCATGTGTGAAAATTTTTGCATGGATTGTCTTAAATTAACATGATAAAATTGGGCAAGAATTTTAAGTTGGAGGTCGGTTTGCTTAAATAGGTGTATGATAAGAGGCATTGCACAAATCAAAGAATATTTTTTTTTTAAATGTGAAACTTTTCTTTGAAAACTTTTTGACTTAGGTTATTAAGCATGTAAGGGTGTTTAAAACCTGGTGCCCTAAAGTCATCTGATTTGGGATTCATCGGTTTAAAGACTGCTACATGGGTGATTTAGAAATGTTAAGGAAGAGAATGTAAAAAGAAAAATACTTTTGAAAATCGGAAAAAGCAAGTGCATAAAAAAAGCACTAACTGCTTTGGTTAGGCCCTCAAACACTTATTTGAGAAGACTTGACATTTGATGAATGATTATTAGCCTAGTCTAGTCCTAAAGTTCGAAGCCATCAAATAATTGGAGAATTCTTGTTTATTGATGTGTTGATTTACAATTAGTATAATTCACCTAAACTAGAGAGAGTGATGATAGTAATGAAAAATTAAACCTTAGATTATACACTGGAAAAAGAGTGAAAAAGAACAAGTTTGGGGGTGTGTCAATCATAAGAGAAGTGAAAGGATGTCTTTGACCATAAGGGGCCGGGAATTGAAGCCACTCGTAAATTCATGATTGTATACTTAATTCTTGACACACACACACAAGTCGTTTTGCATTGGAAGAATTGATATTGGTTTGCTATTGTAATTTTGAAACAGTTTGTAGATTTAGTGCTGTAATTTCAAATACTAAGATAAAAAGATAGATTGTCTAACCAAATATTTTTGCGTGCTTGTGTGTTTATTGTTATTTAGGTTATGATTTTGTTTGAGTACAAACAAATATTTAAGTTTGGAGGTATTTGATAAGTGTATATAATACATTTATTCGAGGTCTAAAATAGCGATATTTGATAGTTTTTATGATAAAATATATCCTAAATTATTGTATTTTATGTTATATAGGTAAACTCAATGGTTGAAAAAGGAATCGAAAAAAAGAAGCAAAAATTGGTGGAAAATGGCAAAATCAAAAGTTTGAGGAATAAATTGTAATTATTCAATAGTTGATTTGGATACAAGAAGATACTTTGAAAATTTTTTGGAGACAATAAGATGGAAGTAAAACTCAAAAATAAATGGAATATGATCAAAATATTGTCAAAATCAATTTTCAATCGCACAAGTTATATTCCAGATTTTTAGCCGAATATTGAGACCCATTTTTGGCATAATAAACATCCAAATTTGAAAAATTCTTTCCAATAGCAGTTGTAACCCTTTGACTTATCTTTCCAACGAACTTTGAATCGCCTCAATTGGATAGCGGGAAAGATAGTTATGACTGAAATACTGATATTATGTTGAGACAAGACACGCGAAGACTTTTTTCCTTATTCGATTGGAACTCTTTTGGAAACCAATTTAGACATGATTTTCAACCAATTTTCTACTCCGACAAATACTTAACGATATAATACATATTGAAGACCTTTCATATACATATTATACCCCAATATTCATCAATTATTATCATCAAATGAAAAAAAATTGAAAGGGGTTTGCAAGAATTTAGTCAAGTGAATATTCAAACTTGATTTTTAAACGAATAAGAGAAAGCGCAAGTAGAGATTCATCAAGAAACCATTGAAGAGATTCAAGATTTCAAGATTCATCTTCTCAATTAATAAAAAATTCGGATTATATCTTTTCACTTAAATATGATTTCTTTAAATTTTAATATGTTATGCTAGTTTTTTACATTGTTAAGATGAGATGAACCTTTTTTTTTTTTTAATTTTTAATATTAATTAATTATTTTTACGACTAGCGTGTTTATTTTTTTGGATGTTTATTACTGTTTTCACCGACTTTTCAATTAATTAGCTACTATTGAGATTTTTTATTGGAATCTATTATTATTAAGAGATACAAAAGGTTTTTAGCTAAAAATAATAAATATTGTAAAGTTCGATAGGGGGTAGAGATATATCTCTATACTTTACATGATTTTCATAGATGTTCTAGATCGTTTAGTGCATTTATCATGTTCGCATATTTTGTCGAGAGATAGGAATGTCACATGAGAAGAATAAATTTGATAATTATCGAGAGGGGTTTTTAATTAAATTAGGAACACTGACCAACAAGATTAATTACAAATTGTCACTTTAATTCGTTATGCTAAAAATGGATTAGCAAGTGGGGTTAGACATCTTAGTAATACTTTCACATATTTGAAATCAAAGTAGTAAAACCGCTTTGTAGTTTAATCGATGATTTAGATATTAGTATAGAAAACTCAAAATCTATTTGCTATTCGATTAAGGTTACTATTAATTTGAACTCAATTGAATACTTAGTTCGTGTGGGTTCGACACTCTATTTATCATTACATTACTTGACCACGACTTGCGAGTTTTCAAAGGATCAAGTTTTTGGATTAGTCGCACCATTAGTCGCACTTAAAATTATGCATGCATATTAAATATTAAATAATTTTAAACATAATGGTGCAGTCACATTGAATACTTATGTATGCATATTCTCTTACAATTTGCTTTAATATTTATATGTTTGCAAACTATATGTTTATGATAATTATTAAACGCTCTTTGTGTTGAGAATTTATTCAATCATGCACAACTAAAAATACAATAATCACCAAAGACTTGTTTTGTGTTTAGATAGAAAATGTGATAGAAATTATACATTTTTTACATTTTGCAAACTCTTTTGTTAATCTTGAAATACGAACAATCATAATCCACAATCCACAGTTTTTCAATTGTCCAACCTATAATGAAAATCCACAAAGGAAATAAGAATGAGAGATTCTCTTTTCTTATGCTAGTAAAATAAATAATTGCATTCTATTATTTCTGAAACCCTAATAGCCTTTTAATATAAGTTTAAGTGGACTGACCAGTCTTTTAAATTTAACCCAATCCAATATTTAATTAATCTAATTACTTAATTTGGTCCGTAAATTAATTAATCCATTTAATTAATTTGAGCACGTTAACAAGCAACTCAATTGATTAATCATCAAGCACTTGTTAATTAATTAATTGATAAATCTCGTTCTTCTAGTTCCTTTTTTTTGTATGACTCATTAGATTCCTTCCACGATATGTAACGATGTGAATTATTAGTTTGATCTAATAAAAATCGATAAATTAAAATGTCCCCTTTTAATTTATCATCAATTCACATTCATCATCCCAAATTAACATATAGCATTGTGTTGTGCAATATATATGACGAAAAATGTCATGTGGTATGCCAAAACCAAACTAGTTCGTTTACCGTGAAATTATAATCCTTTCGTCAACGTGATTCGATCAAAGATATGTGTCAATCTCGATTATCGATCATATATTCCATCCCACTATTAAATATGGTATAAATTGGCCAATGATTGCGTTATCAACTTAAGTGAATGAAATGTACATCACAATCTCTTACTATCTAAGAGTAAAAAATCATGTATTGACATATCTGAATGTTGCCGTATTAGCGACCCTTGACAGAGTAACATCCCACACCATTAAAAGAATGAATGTCCTCATATATGGTATTATGATGACCTCAAGTCAAATGGTCGATTCCAAACCACTCAGACTCGTATAATTATCCATGTGGAATCTCCTTAACGAATCTCCTATATTTTGTTCTATAACAAAACATTTACATGTTCATTTAAGTGTCACCTCACTTTAGTTTATGAGATTAGTTACTTACGTCACAAGTGAAAAATGCCACATGTGATGTTATATCCGTAATAATGATATATGTATCTCGTTATTACTTACGACCATGGATGATTTCATATTCAGTCACATGTAATTTGTATCTCACAATCACAACTCCTTGTGATTAGCAAATTAATTAGATTTGAATCCACGGACTCTAATATTTAATTTAATTGTATAATAATTAAATAATATCTCGTTATTACTCTGATTCGATTTTTGACCTAAAAATATCATTTTTCATTCAAAAACAGATTTTCAAAGATGAGTATATTTTCTAAATTGCTAGATACAAGAAAAGTAATAGCAATCAACTTTTGATTGTTTCTAATAAGTAAAACAGTTTCTAACAAACACAAAGTAGACTTTGATATCACTATTGAGAATTTAATAAATCATACATAGCAGAAAATAAAATAATTTTAATTCCCACGAACGACCAGCTCTGTGTTTAAATAGAAATTATGATAGGAATTATACGTTTTGTAGATTTTGCAAACTCTTTTATTGATTTTGGAATACGGACAATTACAATTTGCACATGAAACAAGAATGATAGAATTATGGTTTCTCTTTTCTTGTGCTAGTAACATAATGAATTGTGTTATTTTATTTCTGAAACCCTAACAACTTATTAATATAAGTCCAAATGGGTTGGCCCCGTCTTAAAGTTAACCCGGTTCAACATTTAATTAATCTAATTAATTAAATTTGGTCTTTAAATTAATTAACCCAATTAATTAATTCGGTCACGTTAACAAGCAACTCAATTGATTAACCGTCCAACACTTGTTAATTAAATAATTGATGAATCTCATTCTTCTAGTTCTCATTCCGTGTGTGACATATTAGGTTCTCGATGATAATATCTAACGATATGAATCTAATCAAAATTGATAAATTAAAATGCCCCTTTCAATTTATCATCAATTCACATGTGTAATCTCACATTGACATCTTACAACGTGTCACACAATACACGTGACAATAAATGTCACAATATATGACAAAATCAAACTTGTTTGTTTATCATGAAATTATAATTCTTTCTTCAATATGATTCGATCAATTACTAGATATGTGTCAATCTCAATTAATGTTCATGTCTTTCATCCCACTATTAAATCAATGTAAGTCGAAAATTGTTTTCGACTTATGAGTACGTATTGACCAAAGATTTCGTACAGCGAGTCTGTCGCCCGCCTATCGCTGAGCCAACGCTCGAGCCACAGGCTCTCGCCCGCTTATCGCTCGAGTGACGGGCCAAGGATTTTTTTCCTTATTTTTTCGGTTTTATGCGATTTTTTTACACAGTTTCCATATTTTAGACTTATTCTAGGGTTTGGACGTTTCTTCTATAAATAATAGACTTTTCATTCAGTTTATTAGACTTTAAGTTGCAAAAGTTGTAATTTTTCTCTCCATTTGCTGTTAATAAAATATTCGGTCCCTCTACAAATTTCATTTTCTTGTTTGTTTTCTTTTAATCTTGTTATTGTTTGTGCAATTTATATTTCATATCGCGCCATATCATCTCCTCAAAATCCTAACAAATAATATTGTCCAATCCTAGTAGTGCTAAGAACTAGTTTAACTTAGAACTGCTAAGGCCAAATAACGTCTATGCTAATTATATCAAGAAATGAAAAACAATGTTACACACTTTAAACAAATTTTAAAAATCATGTTTCAGTTATTTTTCAGAAATTATACAGCTGCATACAGTTTCTTTTTCTTGTGTTTCGTTTCGTTTTTTTTTTTTTCGTGTCCGCTATTTATAAATAAGTGGACCACAATAACAACAATATACATAAGGCAAAATTGTTTTTATAAATAAAATGATAATAGGTTAAATAGTGTAGTCTCCTGGGCAAGTGGGATGACACGACTTATAAATGAGTGGACATACTGACAATAGTGTAAATAAGATAGATTGAAAAAAAATAAAAAAATAATAAGACTTGAACTTGAGATAATAAGTTAAAAGACTCTGTGTCCCTCGTGCAAGTGGTCGACAATGACAAGCTGATGTCCTTTACATGAAGTGTAAAATTATTTTTCGTTAAAGAATAAATATAAGAAGAGGACAAACAAAAAAGGATAAATATAAGAAGAGGACAAATGAAAAAGAAAGTGTAAACTTTGTCCAGAATTTCATTAACTATATTATGTTCGAAAGTGTATTAAGTTCGAACTTAATTATTTTACTATGTATTCAACATAAATAATATTCAACCATACTTAATAGATAATAATTTAACTTCTATTATAATTAATTTCAATTTTGTGCAAACTAATTTATCAAATTTACGAGTATTCTGCATGATGAAAGGATATCATGAAAACCATAAGAAACACGACAACACAAAGGACAAAAATGTATAGATCATGGCTTAATACAAACATAAATCTAGATCATAAAAATCTTCTATGGGCAATTGCTTTGTCCTAAGGCAATAAGATTTTGCAAATCTTAATGAAATGAACTACTCGCTGCATTTCTTCTAGCTTTCTGTATTTTGTTTGTAATTTGTTGGATGTTAGCATATGTAAATGAAGTTTTTATTACAAATTTGAATAACAGGATAGAAAATAATGTTATTATAAGTCCAGAGATTTAGCCATTCGTTTTCAAGAGAAATTGAGTAGTACGCAAATCCATTTAGGCCAAATTTGGCCATACTCATGATTAAGATTGAGAAAATATATATATACAATTTTTATAGCCCCCTTTTTTTAACTTCGTAAAGTTGACTCAAAAATTTAGCCCCCCCTAAAATTTCATGTTGAGTTCAACCCGAAAATTTAATTTTAATTCGGCCAATGGATGTAACAAGAAGACTCCTAAANTTCAAGAAAAATTGAGTAATACGCGAATCCATTTAGGTCAAAATTTGGCCATACTCATGATTAAGATTGAGAATATATATATATATATATATATAGCCCCATTTTTTTAACTTCGTAAAGTTGACCCAAAAATTTAGCCCACCCTAAAATTTCATGTTGAGTTCAACCCGAAAATTTAATTTTAATTCGGCCAATGGATGTAACAAGAAGACTCCTAAAAGCATATAATGTAATTATTTTATAAGGATGTGTGATGATGTATTGACAAATTTTGTTTGTACATGCACTCATTTCCAAGAGAAGAAAATAGGAAGCATTAAACGTTGAAACTCGGTCAAGAAAGCCGATAAAGACAGCCATTTATGCTGATGTAAGTGCATATCTAATATAGACAAAGAAATGCAGGATAAACTTCCACCCTTTGTTCATCTCTTCATCTTGAAGCTACTTCCAAATAATTGTTCCTATTTTCTTTAAGTTTCTTCCACAGATGCAGATACACAATGCACATTGTCATTGGGCACCTTATCATGAGAGAAGTTTTTGGTATAGGGGTATAAATGAAGTTTTAGTTTCTCCCGTGAGCGGATTTGCAGTGTCAGATTGAGATAGCGATAATAAATAGGGATAATTGCAATCGCGGTTTCAAATCTTTCAAACTTTTGTAGGCTTTATCCAAATCTTTGATTCTTAACAGTGTTAGTCACAAACCTTTCAAACTTGTGTTACAGAAGGACCTTTTGGATGGTTTCTGTCCAAAACTCTGTTAGTTAACCAAAAGCCATTGGGTGACCAATTTTAAAAGGGCAAGATGGTCTTTTTTTTTAACTTTTTATTAAAAAGGGAAATTTGCATCGAAATTCCCAAACATCAAATAAGCCCCCGTTTGGCATCTATTTTTTTTTTCATTCTCATTTTTATTCTTTTCTCTTTCTTCATTTCAACCACATTCTATCAATAAAATAATATTACACATAAACCTAAAAATTCTCTTTACTTTTTAAGCACACATTCTTCATCAATCACTATTCAAAAACACATTTATCTACTAAAATGGGTGTCAAACACCCCCCTAAATGTGCGTAAAAAAGAGCTCTATTTTCGTAAAAAATGAGTTAACAAAAATTATTCATGTTCCTCAATCCACACAACTACCCTACCTTAACTCCTAAACCACCAGCTCCACCCATTGGTAGGTGGGAGAGCCGCCGTCATCGCTACCGCCTTCATTTCTGCTGTTAATTTTGAAGAGAATTTCTTTATCTTTATTTATTTATTTTCAATTTTTTAAAGGTTCTTGTTAGGAGGAAATGAAATTGGTGGAAATAGGGAAAATGGAGCGGATGAAGGTGGAGGAAATGAAATGGTTGACATTGTTGTGAGATTGAGGTTTGACCAAAAATAAAATCAAATAAATAAATTATCTTTTCCAATCTAACGAGCCTCTATCCCTTGCCCATAGCCTACCATGGAATAAATTGCCTTTACCTTAAGAGCCATGATTGACGTACACTCAAAAGTGTACATCAAGGATGACACCCCCCCTCTATTGTAAGGGGAATGTTCGCCAAGTTGTAAAACTTGGTGTACAAATAGCATTTTTCCTACCTTAGTTGATTAGACTCAAAATAGTCACTATTGCTTGAGTTGCAACCACAACAGCTACCTCATTTCTTCCACCTCTACTAATTCCATTTTTTCCATCCCCATCAACTCCACTTTCTCCTAACAAGAACCTTCAAAGAAATGGGAAGAAATTAATAATGATAAATAAATTCTCTTAAAAACAAACAGTAGCGATGGTGACTGAAGTGATGGGTGAGGCTCCCCCGAGGTTAGTTATGAACATTTATCATTATCATTGGAGATGGCAGCGAGATGGGTTCAGGGGCGGGCACCCCCACCCCGCCCCTCCGAGTGCCCGACGCTGATCTGCCCCGTTTCTTACCCCCCCTTTTAAAAAAAAAACCCCAATTAACTAATTTTTTTAATTTGTAGTTAATTATTTTTTTTATTCTTCACGGGGCAAGTTCAAGGCGGGGCACCCCGTGACCCGAGGCAGGGCGGCGATCCCCGCCTCGTCAACCCGCTGAAGCGGGTTTTTTTTTGCCCCATTCAAGGTGGGGAGGCGCCAGACCAAAGCGGGACATATTTTTTTGTCATCACTAATATGAACAGAGTTAGGACATAAGAAGACAATTGGACTGAAGACAATTTCCTTGAGGTAATGGTTTAAGGGAAAAATTCATAATTACCATACTTTGAATAAACAATTTCAAAATGATCAAACTTGTTAAAATCTTTCAAAAATACCGCTTAAATAATATAATTATTAAGTTATATTAAATTATTGTGAGTTAAAGTTGGTGATATTTTTCTCTTACAATATCACTCCCCAAAAATAAATGAATCAGTTCTATTTCAACCACATTTATCACGTCCGGCACCTTCGATCCCCAAATTTGGCCACAAATTTATCATCATCTCCACGATTAAAATAAAAAATTAGGTTCAAAATCACAATTTCTTTATCATTCATCTGGCTTCGAAGCCTATATCGATTGATAATGGTTTGCCCTGAGAAGTAATATGTTCAAGGTCAGATTGGTTGGTAATGGAACCATTAATGTGTTTGATGAATTGTTTTTTCCTTTTTAAGGAATTTGGTTGCTAGATTTGTTTTTTGTTTTTTTTTTCCTCTCTTTCTGGAAATGGGATTTCTTTGAAATTGAAACGCAAAGAGATGATGCACAATGGGTTAATGAGTTTTCTTATACTGTTCTGATTTAGGTTTCTAGTTGATTGCTTTTATAGCTTTATTTATGATTATTAGAGATTGCCATGGAAATTTCTGCTTTATTCTTAGAATTAATAGTCGATTGGATTGCTACTAAGTTTGGAAGCGATATAAAAGTTTATTGAATCATTGAAGTAATTTTTAACTTCCTGTATTTCAACCTCGAAGGCTTGGATCTGTGTTGCACTATGGTCTCACCAGTACTCAGGGACTGCAACCTAAGATGCTCGAACTTGGGTATGGGTATCGGGTACGGGTATATATCCAAGTGTCGGATCTTTTATTTTCTAAAATATAGGATATGAGGATATTGCTAAAAAGAGTCCAAATTTCAGATACGGGTACATGAGTTAGTCTTTCAAACTTCAATTTTTTTATTAATCCAGGATGTCATTTTGAATATATCAAAATTAATTATTCATAATGAAGGAAATGTGTATTTAAGAGGTTAATACGAATAAAATAAAATTTTGAGGTTTAGTTTTCAATAATGAGAATTACTAAATGTTATATAAAATAGAAAATGAGAAACTTGATTGTAATTTGAATTTAGTAGAGTACTAAGTAAAACTATATGGAACTCATTTTTATTTTATACAAACAAAATCCTAAACTGCCGATATAGAGAGAAAGAAGGAAAAAAAAGAAGAAAATAGAAAGAAAAAAAAGAAAGAAAAAGAAAAAGAAGGAAAAACCTAACGTCGCCGTCTTTCTCCACCCTCTCGGCGATGACGATAAATTTATAGGGAGCAAAAGTGGGAAGAAAAAAAAGGAAGAAGAAGCAAAAACGGTAAAGTGTTCGGTTGAAATTTGGAGGATCCGAGACATATATCATACCCATGCCTATGTCGTGTATTGTCCGACACGGGTAGTCCAACTATTTTGAAGAGTTCGAGTATCAGAGATTGCAACCATAGTCAAGTTTCGATAGAGGTATTATGTGAGAATCATGATTGGTTCCATAGCATATATGTGATTACACAATTTTACTTTTGGGATTAATTTCAATTGCATACCAAGCTATTGTGTTTCCCATGGGGGAATAAAAAAGAATGGCCAGTGCGGGATCAATTTATTGATAGAATAATACGGCACCTGATTCGAAGAGGAATACTGGAAAGGATTATTGATAAAAGGAAAAATCAGCATGTGATAAATTAAAAAAAAAAAAAAATATGTTAAGAATAAATATCCATATAATATGATTTCAAATAATTGAATCTCGTTAAGGAGCCCCTAAAGAACAACAAATATTTTTTAAGACAAAAAAGACTGACAATCCTATTGCACTTTTTAACACCTGCAAAAACGCTGGAAACTATAAAAACAGCATAGCTAATTCACACAAACTCCTTACTACGCCTGATTACCAAGAATTCCCTTTCCTCAATCAGCAAGCTAAACAAAATTTTAACACCCACCCATTTGAGAATGTATAAAATCAAACATGCCCATAGAAAAATAACCAAAAAAATGACGAAAAGGCGATAATTTGGAGATAAAATTATTACCAGTAGAGTGAAGAGCAGAGTGCGTAGATTGGTATATATGCAAAGAAGTCGACACCAATTTACTGGGAAATGAAGAAATAGTAATAGAATTAACGTGCTGTCTTCTTGAGAGAAGTGCAAATCTATTAGGAGCTGAGAGTGAGAGCGAGCTTGAAGAACAACAGAGAATCGAAGAGCCCTGCATTTTGTTTACGTTTTGGTCACTGAGAAATAATATGCTTAAATGGGTCACCTGTGAAATATCTGGTGATAATTTTTTGGCTAATTAACTATTGCAGTATTCTCTCGTTTCGCCATTCTTTAATCCAGAAAATAACACCGTTCATGAAAATTGATAGTTCTTTGCTTAAAGATTGGTTCCCAACAGGTATATCTACTGAATTATTAAATAATAATACCAAAATTCAGACTAAATGGAAATTTCACCATGGACACCAACCTTTCGTAAGTGTGGCATCTCCACGTATTATTTATTACATCTATGTCTCAACCTTTTAATGTTGTGCAACTCACGCCTCAGCTTATTGAGGAATGATTATTTGAATGTTAAATGGTTAAGTGACGACGTTCACGTGATGATGGATCGAAATGATAAAAAAAATTGTCGACATATTTCGCTTGTTCCAAAACAATTCAAAGAGTGAGTTCAGCTTTCATTTAAAATCAGATTTGAGAATATATTTTTTTCAATATCTTATAAAATTTTCGACTCATTTTGACATCGACATCACTTGAATTTCATGTGGCTATTTAACGTTCAATTAAATATTTTCTATTAGCTTAGAGTATGGATGATACAATTTTAAAAGGTTAGGATATTAGTAAAACAAATGGTAGGTAGGTAACACGATTACAACATATTGAAAATTCATAGTTCATTTGGTGTAACCTTGATGTCCATTAAATAAGAATAATGGTATGTAGTACCATTGATAGTAAACAATCGTCAATATGATATATATGTATTATTAAACGATAAATTCAATTAAATATTAAAAAAAATTCTAGGCCCCTTGATTTGAATTTTAGAATGTTATATAACATTACTATTCTTAAATAATTGTGTTACATTTACAGAATTTTTGTACATTTAAGTTGACAAATGCATGTGTGGTATGCATATGAAATTCAAATCAATGCATGCATTCATCAGTCAACCTATTTGTATAGAAATATGTGTACAAGTAGAATAATTGATTCTTAAGATATCAATTAAGGTGGTGGCATTAAACGACGAGTTGAAATAAATGGATCTCATGTCCTTACATTAAGTAACACACGTAACACTCATGAGCAACAATGTGGATCTAACTAGATTTGTTTGATATATTAGAGTGCATAAGTAAAAACAACAATGAAAATAGAAAAATGAACAATACTCGTAAAGGGATAATGCTCGCCCTATGCTTATAGTTGTCTATATTGTTAACAATATGGATATATTAATCCAAAATGTATTATTTAAAAAAAAAAGTGTCGAATCTTATTATTTTGCTCCACGAGCTCACCCTTTATTGTTGTCAGCCGACTCTTGATATTGTCACTCAGGGTCAGCCTAAGAAAGTTGATGTCTTAGATATTACTTCCTCCGTCCCAAATATATAGGCCGAGTTTCTTTTTTTTTCTTGTCTCAAATATATAGGCTTGTTTCTTAATTGAGAGTGTTATGTTTTGTTATTTTACTAATATACCCTTATTTAGTTTGTCTAGATACTAATTCCAACA
>CAIGRL010019263.1:0-15458 GCA_903798325.1 Fraxinus xanthoxyloides
TTTGGTAAGGATTAAAATCAAATTTTTAATAAATTTTGATACAAATCATTAAAATGTGTGGTTGAAAAGTTGTGGGACCCATAAAATATGTGGCTGAAATAAATCGTTGACTTTGACTTGGGTTAAAATCTAGATTAGAACCAAACTGGGGTTTATTCTATTTTTGATCATCAATGTATTGATTCAAGGCTTGATTTAGTCCCTGATGGTTGATGTTATCTTTGCAAGCAACAATCAAGACAACATTTCCACCAGATGCCAGAAAGAAGGACCTTGAAATAAAAGGGCATTTTGCAACCAGAAATTGTCGGTCTCCCTTTGAAGTTATGAGACTTCATTTCAAAATTCAAGACAAGGACTCATCACATCAATAGCTTTTGAGAAGATCATTAAAGAAAATAGAACTGAATATGATGAACCATAGCTCAAATGAAGAAATCAAAATGAGGAATCTTGTTAAATATGAAAAAGCATGAAACATGCTTTAGATTAAGATAACCAGACTAAGATTAGAGAGATGTTTCATGTCCAGGACTAATAATTCAAACTAAACCTATCAAGTGTAAGTGGGTTAACTGGCATTTGTAATGTAGGAATGCATTATGGGATATGGACATAGTATTTGGGAAAGAAATAATCAGCTACCTTTTGTTGATATCTTTTCTTCATAAGATACAAAACAAGAAAAAAGGGTTGCAATGGTACAGGAATGGTGAAATGACAAAATATATGACTCAGGCATAAACTTTTGATCAAGACTTCACTATGTGAAAGTACAATGAATTATAGCCACATGCAGCTATAAAAAGTTAATCGTTATAACTATTTAATGCTAAATAGTGTTTCTCATGAAGTGTAAAACTCCTCAATCTAGGAATGCCTAATTACATACCATGGAAAAGTCCCAATTTGAACCAAATCCCCTGTTTCATCTTTGAAGGCCTATGGAAACCACCATGCTCATGATTTTGTGTTTGATTTGTGTGACTGGTGAGGTGTGAGGAGAAGTATTTCGAAAGGGCTACATCAGCTATTGAGGTGTTTTACCTCCATCAAACAATAAGCACCCATGTAGACCAATAATACAAAAATAAGGCTAAAAGGAGCCTCAGACACCCCTTGGCATGAACCTGAATGATTCAAAGAGTAAGCCTAGATCGTAAATTTAAACATTCCCAATGAACACCTCATACCAAGGAGAGCCTTAAGGTATGTGCTCCTAATAACATTGGGTGCAAGAAGGGTCGGGGATGGTAAAGAGGTAACATCAGGTGTCCGATTTTGGAGGGGAGGTGGGCATATGGATGGGATTAGTGTAAAGTGGAGGTAGCTGATGTTTGTGAAGTTGTTAGAAGGGTAATGGATGACAGACAAAGAACACAACAAGCCTTCCCATTTTGAATTTTTTTTTTTTTTTTTTAAGGTGATTCAGGGAAAACAAAATTTGGGTTCTGACTAATTGCGTAGTTATTGCCACTATTATGGGATAGGAAGGGAGACAGATGGGGTCCAATTGGTTACTGGAAAGGCTTGGGATGGTTGTTTCCCGAAATCAACCACAAGTATGAGATTGGCAATGGGTTCAAGTATACCCGTTCCATTAATAAAACACCAGCATAGAGATACAACACAAATGCATCAAGAGTGTTAAGTAAATGAGATGGACAAATTTCTGTTTCCAATCTCAAATAAGAAGCAAATTAGATTTTGCTTCTAAGGCTAAAGAAATCACAGTATAAGAACCACTGGGTTGCTTCTTATATAGACAATGGAATAAGTATGCAGCAGCGGATTATTCAATGAAAAAAAAAATAAAAAAATAAGCAGTTGAACCTTCCCTCGTGCTTAATTGGAGGGTTGGGGTGGCACCTCGCAGCAAAGGCTACTCTCCCTCCAGACCATCAACAATACTCAAGTATGACAAATGGAACATAATCTTTCTTCGACCTTCCTCCATATACTAATTTTACAAATGCACTCCAACAATTTAATACTATCAAAAAAGTCAAAAATACAAAATCTTTGATCACAACAAAGAGTAATCATCAATATTTGAGATCAACTAACACTCAAGACAGAACTTAATAATGACCCTGAAGAAATTACAATATAATCCTAAAATCCTTTAATCAGCATTGATATTTCATCAGAGCCAAATTTTCAGGATTCAGTTATTAATCTTAACATAGAAAGAGTTTAACATAAATATAGAAGCAAACCAAACCCAACGTAAACATCACAAGCTGCTCCAATCATATCATGGTCCATAATAGCTTATCATACATATTACTATATAATTCATTCTACTATCCAATTTAGGACATAATAGAAAACAAGAGGCCTTGTTTAGATACCGATCCCGAAACTTTTAGCTAAGTCAAAAATCTGTCTAAATTGCAACAAAAGCAATCATATCAACCGAAAAACTATTTTCTGTAAGATTAACTACCTTCCAGAGGCCCTGCAATGGCCGTGCAAGTGTGGGCGAGCAATTTACAATTTTCACAAAATGTTCGGGCTCCCATTTCCTCGACCTCTCCTTCTTCTCCTTCTCCCTCCTCCTTTGCCTCCTCGACACCCCATTCCCACTGGGGCTCGTTCTATTAGCCAGATACTGATAAATTTCCGACATCAACTGCTCAGGCGGTGAGCCACACACATTCTGATAATCCTCTCCTCTCACCCTCTCAGAACTTGGCACCTTCCCGAACCCGAAAGATCCCAAATTTTCCTCCACTACCATGTGGCATTTGCCCATGAAACTCACATTCACCTGAATCAACTCATTCTCCAAAAAACTCAATTTCTCCGAGTCCATCAGTAAATCATCTGTAAAATCGAGTCTCCCGTCCGGATCCAAGTAATTCACAAGCTCCCCCTTGGACGTAATGCTCACCCACAAAAATGGCGATCTAATTACTTCATAGGACCCATTTTTCGAAGGCGAGATTATTGACCCAGTAATATAAAACGGACCCCACTCGAAATACACGAGAGAGGCAGGCGGAGAATTAACAGAAACAGTATTAGTGATGACACATCGGCGCCAGAAGCCAATAAGGTTCTCATACTCGCTAAGAATCCGATAGAGTAGTTTATACGAAATTTTGCCGTGACCCCATCTTTTCAAAAGAGTACAGGAGCCCCACCTCCGGTCACACATAGAGAACCAGAGACGCTGGTCATCCCGGCAGAGAGAAACGAACTTCTTCGAGGTGCAAGCAAATGAGGCCAACTCCGACGGATCAAGAAACGATAGTATGCAAAGCTGCACGTCCTCCGGGAAATCCGAAAATGATAGCGCAAAAACTGTTTCTTCTGAATCTTTGCAATTCACTTCCATTAAAAGAAATATGTAGGTTTTGCCTCTTAGTTTTGTGGACGCGACGCGAATTGAGTACAGAATAAGATTTGGTTGTGAATTGGTTTGCGGAGTCCGGTGGATGAGGGCGGTGGACGGGGAAGATTCCACAGAAGAAAGGTATTATTCTAATTGTTCTCCACCTTAATACGTTACAATTGGTGCAAATAAATGTATTCGTTTCGTAATCTTTTTCGTTCACGTGTAATTTTGTCAGAAAACATGTTTGGCTAATCTTAAAAAATTTAGCATAAAAAACCATCCATTTATAAATCATTTATATTAATAAATTTAATCAAAATTAAATATTAATTATAATCACATACTCATAATTATTATTTTATTTATTATTCAATATTCATTAATATACTTCTTATATTTATGTTTTTAAATAATTTATCAACTTACCAAATGGAGGCTTATTTATGAGTGGAGTTATACTTCATCCCCTCTATTTTCTGTGTGGCTGAATATTCTAGTCGAGCTTCAATGTTACGTTTCATTAAGCTTTTGTTTGGGCTTCATTTTAATGAAAAATGAATAAAACTGAACTTTCGAATAATGATTTTTTGAATATCGTGTAATTAAAAAATAAGAAAAAAATTTCGATTTATGTAATATTACTTTATGGGAAAATGTGTGATAGTAAATGAATTTTAAAAAAATAATGAATTTGTAAAAAAATGAGGTCAAACATATGCTAACAATAATCAATGCGACATGCATATATAATTTAACGAACCTTATTTTATTGATTTGCTTATTTGTTTATTACAATATAATATTATTCCGAACTACTACTTACATACGAAGAGCCAATGATTTAGACTAAAAAAGTCAAATAAAATTAAAATTAAAAAAATATTAAAAGAATATAAAAAAATACAAGTAACCTCAATTAGATAAAGTAACCAAAATACTTTAAAAAGTTTGACATTCTGTACTCTTTTGATGAAAAAAACAAATCTTAATAGGATTAATATTATCAATGCGTCCAAACTCGTAGAAAGTTATGAAATTAACCCAACTAGCTAATCGATATATAAAATTTAATTTAAAATTAATCTTTTTTAATAAAATTTTAATTACAAATCAATATCTCTCATAGAAAAATTGGACTAGAAAAATCTTATAATAATTTTTCAATTACAAATTGATTTATTTTTGTATTCATAGAAAGTAGTAGAACCAGTGGAAAAAGGGAGAAAATAAAAAATAAGAAACAAAAAGATAACAAAAATAATATGCTGAAGAGAGAGATAAAAATATTAATTTTATTTTTAACACCGTTGCTTTAGGGTTCGTTGAAGAAAAAGATAAATCTTGAAAGGAATGGCATTATAGATTGAAAGACCTCTTTTTAAAAAATCTTGATTTAATGCCCAAGACTTTATATTTATGACTTGTTTGTCAAAAAAAAAAAATTATATTATTTTTTCTTCAAAATTATTTCAACCACACAGTCTATGAGACGTGCAATTTTTCCCATTTATTAATTACATATTTTTCAAAAAAATATTTTTCATTTTAGAAAAATGTGTGCCTAACAAGCTTTTAATAACTCAAGATTTTTATCATTTTAAAAAATCTCTATTTAATATACTTGAACTTTTTAAATCTATAAAAGTTTTTAAAAGTTTAGATGGATATGCCCTTGTTTGATTTGTAATTTACGACTTCTCCACGGCTCAATGTCTTATTTATAGATAAGTTCAAGGTAATTATATTTACATCACATTTTTTATTTGTTGCACCATATTTAATTACAATTAGTAGTTTGAAATTATGGAAAAATATTTCTCGAACTTTTGTATGCGTTTCTTTTTTTGCTTATTTAAATATATTAGAGGCCTTCTATTCCCTCAGCAAATAAGTAGGACAAAAAGTATATTCGAAAACAAGCTATGTTAATTAATGCAATATTATAATAAAAACTCGATCAAAAAAATTGGAAACATAATTGTAATGTTAGCAAAGGTTGGGAACATTAATTGGAATTAAAATATACGTGTTTTGACTGAACGAGTAAGTTTGCCTCCTTAATAGCCTCGGTCTAAAGGTGTTTAGCTATTTTCGCAAAGAGTTATTCTTGGGATACATAGGAGTGTACATAGGGGTGGACGTGCATAATGGACCCCGGACGGGCCCCCTCCAATAGGGGGCCACCGAGTGTCCATTATGGACACCCTTATGTACTTGGTTATATACACCAAGAATAATTCTTTCGCAAATCGGAAGTCATAGAAAATGTGCCCTAAACTCGGCTACTCTACAACCTAAATTGTTCCACGTGGGACTTAAGTTGCTTTACTCTGACACTAGTCGATTGTACTATTCTCGATGGCATCGAGACCAACCATATATTTCGATGCTCAATTAGAGAGCTATTAAATTCGATATTCTTTGCTCTTTATCTTTGCCTCCGTCTCCATCTTTTGCTAGAGAGAATGTGCATAGATTATCGTAAATTGAACAAATTCACTATTAAGAACAAGTAATCTGCCTTGAATAGAGGATTTGTTTGACCATTTGACATGAGCAAAAGTGTTTTCTAAGATCGATCAGTGAACTTGGTATTATTAGTAAAGATTAAGTCCAGTGATATATCGAAGTGAGCTTTCTAAACTCGATATATTCACTATGAGTTTATTTTGGAGTAACTAATGCTCCAACCGTTTTTACGGATTTGATGAATATGGTGTTTCATCAATTACTAGAACAATTTGTCATAGTTTTTATTGATGACATATTGATCTATTCATAAGATTAGCATCATCATAAGAAACATTTCATAACAATGTTAGAAACTTTATGAAAGGAATGCCAAGTTCAAGAAGTGTGAATTTTGGCTCAACCGAATAGGGTTTCTTGGTCACGTAGTTAATGGAAATGGAATTGAGGTTGACCTCACTAAGTGGAATCGTCCTGCTAATGCGGGTGATGTTCGTAATTTTTTGGATTTAGCAAGCTATTATCGGAGATTCATCAAAGGTCTCTCTAACGTCTAACTCGAAAAAGAGTAAAATTTCGGTGGTAAGATAAGTGCAAACAAAGGTTTCATGAGTTGAAACGACGATTAGTCACAACACTAGTGGTAGCTATTCTAGAAGGATTAGGAGATTTGTGAGTTATAGTTATGCATCTAAGTAGGGATTAGGGTGTTTTGATGCAACATGGTAATGTGATTACATATGCTTCAAGGCAGTTGAAGCAGCATAAGCATAAGTATGCAACACATAACCTTGAGCTTGAGATAGTGGTTCATGCATTGAAGTTATGGCATCACTATTTATGTGGAAACAAGTGTGAAATCTATACCGATCATAAGAGTCTCAAGTAATTCTCTACCCAGAAGGAATTAATTTGAGGAAAAGGAGATGCTTAGAGTTGGTAAAGGATTATGACTGAATTTCTTTACCATCCAAATAAAGCTAATATGGTTGCAAACGCTTTAAGTAGAAAGATAGGGGATTAGTTGGCATCTTTTGTATACGATTAGTATCAGTTGTTTCGCATTTTTTATAAAATGAAAATTGAGGTTATAGCCTTTGTGAATCAAATTACAGCTTATATAGAAACTTCGATGGTTCGACCAAATCTTAAAAATAGAGTTATTGAGGTGCAAGATAAGGATTCACTTATCTAGAAAACTAGAATTGACGTTGGATCACACAAAAGGAAGGACTTCAAAGTGACATCGGATAAGACATTAAAGTTCAAAGGAGGACATTTTTTTGCCTAAGGAAGATGAATTGAGAAAGGAAAGTCTAGAAGAAGCTCACTGTACCTTGTACACTGCTCATCCCAGTTATATAAAGATGTATTGAGACGTTCAAGATATATTTTGGCGGCAAATTTTCATGGATGTTGCAGTTAGTTTTTTGAAATCAATGAAGGGTAATAATGACATTTAGGTAATTGTTGACGGATTAACGAAGATTGGTAAAAAAAATGACGTTCAGTTTTGATTAGCTAGCTCAACAGTGCATAAAAGAGATAGTGACGCGAACTCGGGAGCGAGATCAGCGTGGAAATCGCGAAATTAATTTGCAAAAGCTAAGAAAGCCCAAATTCAGGTTGTAGACGGTAGAATCTTGACCTGTAAATTATTGAACAAAGCAACCAAATAAAAACAAAGTTTGAATGACCTCTTGATTACAAAACCAATGAACTTCGATTTGTGAACATCACAAATGGTGCATAATCATTTGATAAGTTCTAAGGGTTGAATGCCACAAATATAACAATATTTGATAAGTTCGGTACATGTTCAATCAAGAACAAGGAGAGAAAAATTCTCAATTTATTATGTCAAAAGTCTTAGTTTTTAATACAATGAAATAATGAGGTATTTATATGAAGCCTCTAAAAGCCCTACTTGCACGAAAATATAATTTTAATATTGTAAAAGATGCTGAAAATATAGNCTCTTGATTACAAAACCAATGAACTTCGATTTGTGAACATCACAAATGGTGCATAATCATTTGATAAGTTCTAAGGGTTGAATGCCACAAATATAACAATATTTGATAAGTTCGGTACATGTTCAATCAAGAACAAGGAGAGAAAAATTCTCAATTTATTATGTCAAAAGTCTTAGTTTTTAATACAATGAAATAATGAGGTATTTATATGAAGCCTCTAAAAGCCCTACTTGCACGAAAATATAATTTTAATATTGTAAAAGATGCTGAAAATATAGAATTCTAATTAAATTAGGAAACTTTCAAAAATTGAAGATCCGCATGGTTGTACGATTTTTCGCCAACTTGTTCTCGACATGTTTTTGTGCGACTGCAAGCCCAAAAGTACCATACACTCAGACAACCTTGTGTAGAATTTCCTGACGATTTCGAATTGCCCTCATGGCCAAAAAGTCGACACCCGAGTTGAGAGTTATACCTATTTTAATCCACGCTGTTCGTTTTCCTTCCAAACATCTTCCAAACCTTGAATCCAACTCGTTTCGGGTCCCGAGCCCTTCACGAAACTTGAACATTGACTTGTCAACTTTTTCAATTTGAACTCCAAAATTGGACAAAGTGAATGCCTATCCTGGATCATATCACCTCCCCATGTGGACTTGCTACCCACGTGGTTGTCCACGTAGTTACGATGCTTACGTGGCCGTCTACGTGACGATTTGACCTAGGACTTCGGATCTGGGGAATAACATAAATCATAAATATTTGTTTAAATCTCAATATGAAGCTCAAAATGTAACTTTATTAAAATTTTCATTTTTCTTCTCATTTTCAACCACACTTTTTTCCATAAAATAATATTTTCCATTACATCAATAACTTTTCCTTCTTTTTCAACCACACATTCTCCATTAATCTACTATTTCAAAATACATTTTTTCAAAATAATGTGGTTCAAACACGCTATAACATATATTAGTATTAACAGAAGCTTATAAAATAATACTAAGTTTACCTATAACAATTAACAAAGTTTACTTAAAAGATAATTAACAAAATTCAAATATATCAATACATTGAAGCCTCATTTTAATCACTAGTAACCCAAGGTAAGAACCATCCTTTGTTCGGATTCTCTTCATTTTCTTGTGCTACACGTTATTGAAACGTTAGTAGATAAGAGCAATGATAGATGACACTGAAAAGTAGTCACTATACTTTCGGGTCTGACGATTAACAAAGCATAAACACGATATATGAATTTCTTTTTTTGTTCCAACTCATGATTATCTGTCTTAATTGTATATGTTATATTTTTGTGCACATTTTGTTGAGTTAAACTCATTGGACACACATGATTGTCGATCAGTGTGGAATATACCTTGCAAAATTTGTCAATAGTCTTCATAACATATTTTTATCTAATTATTATTTTGTTAGAATATACAATATAAATACCATCTCAAAATCATGCATATAAGTAGGAATGTAAATTTCTAATTTTTATCTAATTATTATTTGCGTGCCACGATAAACAAATAAAAACAAAAGCTACTAGACGTTTAAATTTACTAAGTAATACAAATTTACCTTTGTTGTGTTCTTATAATTTTTATTTTATGATTTATCCTGGTCTCTTTTTTTAAAATATGAATTTTCAGCAAAATTACTGTGATTATTAACCTAAGATAAATTATATTCTTTCTTTGAATAAATCTGAGGGCGAAATATGTATTATATATAAATTCAAATTTAACAAAGTAAACCAATCATCACGAACTGACGTGAAAATTTGCATGCGGTACTGCGGGAGATGAAATACGATGTCAGGGTCCTAAATCACTGTCCATATCTATGATACTAAATGCGACTTTACTTCAATAATACATTGATCGTTGACAAATTTACAACTTCATTTAATTCCCCCCAACAACCTTTGAATATTGGTTGCTAAAATAATTAGGGCTCTTTGACATGGTTTTTTTTAAAAATAAAAATTAATAATTTTCTTTTGAACATATTTGAATTTTTTTTTTTTTAAAAAAAAATTTGTCCAGCTAGAATTTTTATTAGAGGAAGTTCTTCCCAAAAAAGTAGAAGCAAAATGTAGAGGTTATGTAAAATCTACATATGACTTTAAGAAATCAAAACATAATTAGCTTCGTAGTAGCGATTACTTGTGAGTTTTTTTTTGGTTGTCGAAGGTTGTGAGGAAATAAGTTTTTTGTATATGATTGAGAAAGTAAATTGTTAAAGTATTAGGAGGATTTCAATATCTCGTACAAGGAATGAATTATATGATAGTATTTAAAAAAAAAAAAAAAAGGGAAATATGTGTTAATTTTGAGAGTGCTCGAATTACGAGTTCCTCGGCGCTGAAAGTTTTTTTTTATTAACTTATATTATTTTAGCTATTGAAAACGTTCCAATATTTTGATGTCTAAATAATTTATCACACTTGTGCAATGAAAATATTGAAAAGGATTTTTAATTTTTGTTCGACCAATCTTAGATTATATCCATCGAAAAGGAATTTGAATTCTATAAACGTGAGTTTAAACGAGTAGACATAAAGTTTCATTACTATGTAAATTATATTATATTTGTTGTACTTAGACTATAGAAAATCTCATATTATTATGAATTGTTAAATAGTCAAGAGTTCTTGCACCTAATTTCCACATAATATTTTCATTTTCTTGATTACTTTTCAGATTATTATTTCAGCATATTCTTAAAAACCTTCCAATTTTCAAATTTTATTACAACAGAGATTTGGTTGGTTATATAGAGCTAGAAAACAATCACATCTCTCGACAATATGTATTGTAGTCACTATATTAATCGATAAGTTGCATCACATTAAAAGAATTTTGGTAATGTGCACAAATAAGTAATCCAATCGTGCTACACTGCCGATACATTAAAACAAAGATTGACATAATGTCACATGATATTTTATCATTTGACTATTTAAAACACAATCATCTGCTGCACTTATACAACTGTCACCGCATTTGTCATAATCCGCTTGACAAAGTGACATAATCCTAAGTAACATGTGGTGAGTTGGCTTTTATTTGTATTAGTTGTAAATTTTCTATTCTCATCGTTCATGCTTTGTTGTAATTGTAAACATTGTACTGGAGCTTGTTATTCATGTTGGAAATTGAAATTAATTTCTTGATTAATCCAAATGACACTCTTTCGAAATGTAGTGAAAAGATTGTCTTACAAATCACAAACAAAATAAGAAAATTCTTAGGATGCACCTAGACTTAGAAATTTAATATTTCCTCACCTTTTAACCCTAGTCGCAGTCCCAAAAAAATGGAAGGAGCTGCTGAACGGGTCGGCTCATACCATAAGTGAGTCGTTGGACGAGTCGAACTATGTTTTTCTCTGGCAACAG
The DNA here is from genome assembly GCA_903798325.1 of Fraxinus xanthoxyloides. Taxonomy (NCBI): domain Eukaryota; kingdom Viridiplantae; phylum Streptophyta; class Magnoliopsida; order Lamiales; family Oleaceae; genus Fraxinus; species Fraxinus xanthoxyloides. The sequence goes on from CAIGRL010019263.1 coordinate 11,201, forward strand.
TGCGACAATGCAGCAAACTAGACATTCAATTTTGGTCCGACATTAATGCTTCGTTTGAAGCAATGACAATGCATTGCTGCAAATGCAGCAATGTGTTTTGATGGCAACATGTCTATCGCTAATGTCTCATCATCTTAAATAGTATGAAATTCTAATTCTAAGTTGAGTTAATCTGTTTGTACAGAGGTTGTTGACGTGGAAATTTATAAATGTTGAGATGACAGTACCTGTATGACTACCTTTTTTTTAACAATCGACAGTGAAAATCTATCAAGTGTTTTCCTGAATAAAACCATGTCACATAGCATAACTCTTCTAAGTTTGTTAACTATTTTATCGTCCTTTTAGACTATTTTTATCCTACGAGTACAGGGCATGAGGATCGTTAGATTGCACAAATTATGTCGCACATTCTCATTAAAGTACACAATGTCCTATTGCCTCTCTATTCATTGACTTTTCTCTCTACTTTAAAATATTATCTAAATTTTACAATTGTAAGAATTATCAAGAAATTATATAATTTATTATTTTAAAACTTAGTTTTTCTGGTTGAAAATTTTAAAATTATGCACAGAGTTCCTATAAACATTAGTAAAATTTAACCCCATTTAATCTAGATAAAAATTAGTTTTTTAATACATTCTTATAAAAGTTAAAAAAAAATATGCGCGTGGAAAATTGGTAAAAAATTATGGATAACATAAAATATATAATTAATGAAAATAATTTGAAAAAAAATGATATTTGGGAAATGGGGATAGCATAAAATATATAATTAAAAATAATTTTGAAAAAAAAAAAATGAAGTACGGAAAACGGGATTATACGTTTTTAAAATAACTATAGGTATGTTTGAGCCATATTTTAATCTGATTTTAATTTAAATCAAAGTCAAATAATCAATATTAATCACATCTTTCATGATCTCACATCTTTTCAACCACACATTTCAAAAACTTTTATCACAATTACTTAAAATTTGATTTTAATATACACTAAACATCTTCTATATGTTTTCCTAGGGATAATCGGGTGGATCCGGCCCGCGTCGAGCCCCATGCCAACCGGTTACATTGAAGACGTGGAGCCCACCACAATGTATAATGATAGCGCCACCCACTACCCCTGTCCCATCATCTACACCTCACTTGTCATTTCTCTCCCCACCTCTCTCTCTCTCTCTACTGTCATCTATGTATGTATTCATGCGTGTTATGTATGTATGTATGTATGTAATCTCTAATGCATTGACACCCATTCGCCTCATGCATGCGCACGTGTCTTACATTTTTTAATAAATAAAATAATGACAGGGCTCAAAATAAAGCAATTCTTTGGTAATATAATTTTTTAATCGACCAAACTTCATTTTAAGTATACATTTTATTGAATTCACATTTTTATCAATTTTTATACATTTCACATGACCACAAATTGTAAACAGTAATCAACACAATAATTAAGTGCAATTAATAGAACGTAGCTGAATTGATTATTCCCTTCAACTCGAACGGATAAACTCGAACTTAAAATAAACATTTGTATTTGAACAAGCTTGCAGAAAAGAGTAAACTATCGTTAACTCACTGTAGTGATAATATTTTATTTACTACAGTTAACTCACTGTAATGATAATATTTTACTATACACCTTGATTGAACAAAATAATACAAAAGTATCATGATAGTTTATTTTAATTTTTTTTAATTACTAAGATTAATGTTAAGCATGAAACACGCTAGCTCGATTTATCTTTGCAAAAACTCGAGCAAACTCAAACGTTTTGGTGGCCGGTGCTAACTTGATTAGGAATGGATTTTTTTTTCTTCGTCGTGACATTCCCCGCATTATTCCATCTCAATAGTAAATAAGTGAGACAAAGCAGGATAGAGTCATCGTCGCTTGTTTATGAAATTCACCCGATTCATTTTGCTCTATTGTATTTTATTTTACTTTTATGTCTTTAAATTAAAATTAAAATTTATATTTTCAAAATAATTAAATAAATAAATAATTAAAATGAGTTGTAAATGTGGAATTTTTAATTTTTCTTTACCTCATAATTCCTGACCAAAGGAGAATGGTAATGGTTCAATGGAGCGTTACCATTGACCCGCGTAACATACGTGAAAAGGGGTATGAAAAAATTATGAATTTAAAATTTGAGGAAAAAAAAAAAGAGGGAATCGAGGAAGGCGCATGCAAAATCCCTAATCATAGTGTCCTCTTTGTCCCACGCAAATCTTACCCATGCCTTCTCTTTTTTCTCCCCATTCTCACCATCATCATCTTCACTCCACGCTTCCCTTAATTTACAATCTTGCCACTCACTCTTGTTTCCCCGCAAGGGGACTTATTTATTTATTTTTTCTTTCCAATCCCTCTACACACATTTGGAACTCATGATATTAATTTTTGATGACACGTTTACATCAAGCTTTATATATAATGTCATGCGTCATTCTATTATTTGTCAATTTAAAATACAGTCATATTTTCTTCCAGTCTTTTCTTTTCACTTTATTTTAGAGTAATGCTATTAAGTGAGATTACAAATACAGTCTAGGTGGCGTTAATATGGAATTAAATGATATGTGAAATTAAATAAATCATTTAAAATCTTTCATTTCACCTATCATTTAAAGCCAACTAGGCTGTGTTTGTAGTCCCACTGGGGATAAATAATATTATTCTTTATTTTATGTAATTCTTTATATACTATTTTTATATACGAGCAACGTAATCCATTAACTTTCTTGAAGCCCTCAATGGATTCGAGTCTCGACACATCACGGACCGGAACTAGGTCACCAGATTTCAATTTGACGTAATAAAATTACTTAACTTCAACTTAATTGCAATTAACTCACCTAAATTGGATCCAGTTAGTCCACCGAGTACCGACCATTAAAATTAACCTATCCACTCGGACTTGCCAAAGCAGTACAATTATCCCTTTTCTAAATCAAATTTTTGATAAGCACACAATTATTATTATTATTATTATTATTATTATTATTATTATTGTGAACAATGTGACGAAAAAGTTTAAATTCGATAAAATGAATCAGGTCACATGTAAAGGAGCATGGGGAAATACTCGACTTCAATTTGATTTGAGTATCCAACCCTTTTCTTAATGAAATTTTTGAAGAGACAATTTTTTTTTCCGTGAATGGGTGGTAACAAGGTAAATTTGCTAAAGATGAATCAGGTCGTGGGTAAAAGAGATGAAGAAACATATTTATTGAGTATTTCATATGTAGAACTAACCGTTTTGTTAATCAAATTTTTTAAAAGCACATTTTTTCATGAATGAATGATGAGAAGGTTTAAGCTCTGTTTGAACTTCATTCTTCAAAATATTCATTTTAATCATGTATTTTTTTAAATAAAATAATTTATGTAAATTACCCTTGTCTGATATTTATTACACCCAAACTCTTCAAACTCATTTTTAATCGCACATTTATATTATAAAATATTTTGCACGTAAATTCAAAATTTTTTTCCTATTTTTTAACCACACATTCTTCTAAAAATTATTATTCCAAAATTTATTTTTTCCCTAAAAAAAATTCGTTTTAATGAATGTCAAACTCGGACCTCATTATATATATTTTTTTTCAAAAAAATAAAAATAAATCACCCTCTACAAGATTTTATTTTATTTTATTATTATTTTATAAAAGACGGTAAGTTTGCAACTTGATAAAACTTTTTCGGGGTAATTAGTGCACTGCGGTCCAATATTCCAAATCCAGAGTATACTTACATACAGCGACAGGGAGTGTGAATGGAAAGTGATATCCTAATACCTATACAGTAAAAGCACCAAACTAATGGAAAATACAGTAGCAAACTGACAAGAACCAAACCAAACAAATAAAGCCACCACCGAGCACTTCCCTTTTGCCCTTTCCTTCAATAATCTTTACCAACTCTTCCATTTCATTTACTCTAGATCTCCACATGTATGTACTACTAATTTATGTATAGGCAGCAGACTATCATATGTGAAACCCAACACGAAAACTCATGGATTGAAGAAGGTTTTTGAAGTTTTGTGAGTTTTTATTTGAAGTATTTTGTTTGTGATTTCTTGATTTTGTTTATTATGAAGGAAAACTTGTGGAATTGGAAACATGCATGGATCCAACAACAGATGTGAAAGAAATTGTTTATTTTTGGGTGGTTTGAGGAAATCTTCTTGTTTTCTGGTGGTGATTTTTGGAGCTTTGTGTTCTTGTGTTTG
>CAIGRL010019266.1:0-10281 GCA_903798325.1 Fraxinus xanthoxyloides
ATAGATCTGGATGAGTTAAGCAATCTTATAGATCTATCTCTATAGATCAAGCTACTTCTCACATATCTATTATCCAGAAATTATTTAACAACCATAATTTCAACAATTAAAATATAGAGACGTCGTTTCCTATTATTAATGTCTTATACATAAAATATTAGGAATGTGTCAATGCTCCCACTATTTTCTTGTAAACACACAATTCATCTTTTTTTTATATATAAAATCAACATTTTGATTTTCACATCAAATCGAAGATTTCGACTTGCTTCGATCCATGTATGGATTTATCAAGCTTGCATATATTGTTGGCTTCTTGGAATTCAAAATTTTCAGGTTGTGTCATGTACACTCAGTCTTGTAAATCCTTGTTAAGGAATGTAGTTTTAACATTCATTTTCCATAACTCATAGTTATGGTATGCATATATTACAAACAAAATATGCACTGTTGAGAACTCGCGGCAATGCCTGGTTGATTGAAGTCGCGACGACGTCGCGGTAGGTTTGTGGTGCTCCTGGTGGTGGTGTTTGGGTGGCTATGGCTTTGTTGGATCCAATGGTGGCGAGTATTGGATACGGTAGTGGCTCTAGTTTTGTTGGTGGCGATGGCGATGGATCTTGGTGGTGGTGGTGATGTTGGCTGTAGTCTTGTTGGATTCAACATTGGTGGAGGTTCCAATCGATAAGGTTGATCGTCGCGACCATTGCAAAAATTAGGTTTTCCATTTTTTTTTATTTTGTGGTGACCGGAGTTGGAGGTTAATTTGTAGTGTATTGAAAATGTATATGGCGGTGGTGGGTTTGGGGATTTTGTTAGTGATTGTGGTGCGGTGTGGTGTGGTAGATATAGAAGAGATGGTGAATTTCAATTTGTGAGGCGATGTTGGTGGTGGTGGTGGTGATATTAGCTACAATAGTGGTGGCGGCGATGGAGGTGGTATGGTGATTGTGGGTAGGAACTCGTGGGGTGGGTGACCAATTATTTAATAATTGTAACCAATAAATAATATGTGATCAATGAATTGGATTTTTTGTGACCAATGTGACTAATAAATAATATGTGATCTAAAAGTTTGAGTCGTGACTTATAAAATTTGTGATTTATAACTGATAAATAAATTGTGACCTATAATTTTTTATTTGTAATCGATAAATAAATTGTAACCTATAAATTTTTTGAATAGTGACCGTGAAATACTTTGTGACGAATAATTTGATAATATGTGATTTAAAAATAATTTGTGATCAATTAATTTGATATTTTGTGATTATGAAATAAATTGTACATTATAAATTTTTTGATTTATGACCAATTAAATTATTTATTTTGTGATCAGGAAATAAATTAATATGTACAATTTGTTGGTTGTGACCGTGACGACTGTAATTGGGACTAATACATAACCGTGACTATAAATTATATAATATTGTGACCCTAATATATTTAATTTATAAAATATAATTAATTAATTATTTAATAAATAAAATTTAAATTAATTTCTTATTTTTGAAAAAGTTAACTTTATTTTTTAAATTTGAAATAGGTCATACTCAATGTCTTACTAATGAAATTTTCCCTTAATTAAATTTGGTCCATCTATTAATGAGCAACCCAATTAATTAATTGAATACACTTATTAATTAATTAATTGGTGAATCTCATTTTTCCGATTCTCCTTTTGTGTGTTATCCATCAAACTCCCGATTCCGATACCTAACAATGTGAATTATTATTTTGATCTAATCAAAATTAATAAATTTAAATGCCCCATTTTAATTTATCATCAATTTACATCTGTCATCCTAAATTAATATTTAGCAAGTGTGTATGCCAATACATGTAACGGGAAATATCACGTGGTATGACAGAATCAAACTTGTTCGTTTACCGTGAAACTATAATCCCTTCGTCAATATGACCCGATCAATTACTAGATATGCATATGTCTCAATCTCAATTATCGATCATATTTTCATCCCACTATTATATCAATGTAAGTCGAAAACGAGACTCATTTTCGACTTATGAATATACATTGGCCAATGATTTCATTATCAATTCATTTTCGACTTATGAATACACATTGACCAATGATTTCATTATCAATTTAACTAAATGAAATGTAGATCATGATCTCTTACTATCTAAAAATGACGAATCCTCCATTGATCATTCATAACATTCATATGATTCTTAACATATAAGAACGATGCTGTATTAGCGACCATTGACAAAGCAACATCCAATATCACCAAAGTATGACTGTCTTCATATAAGCACTATGATGACCTCAAGTCAAATGATCAATTCCATAACCGGACGTTAGAGATTAACCACTGACACACAGATAGTTATCCATGTGGAATCTTTCGCAGATCAAGTCAAATGATCAATTCCAGTACCAAACATTAGAGATTAACCTTGACACTCAGATAGTTATGTACGTGGAATCTCTCCATCGGTTTTCCAATATTTTGTTCTATGACAAAATATCTTCGTGATCATTTAAATGTCACCACACTTTAGTTTGTGAGATCATCTAGTTACTTTACAAATAAGAAATGCCACACGTGATAGTCTATCCGTAATAACGATATCTGTATCTCGTTATTACATACAACCACAGACGATTTAAAAGTCAGTCATATATAATTTGTATCTCACAATCACAATTTATTATGATTAACGAATTACTAAGCTTTAAATCTACAAATTATATATATATATATTAAAAATGTTTATATCCAAAGTTGATTGGATCATAGCAAACACTTACATATTCATCATTTTACAGCCATTTATTGAGAAATTAGATGAAAATGGATAGAAATTATGGTTTGCGCATTCATGTATAATTAGGTGTGAAAATGTCAAAAAAATGAAAGATATAGACGTTTTTTCACAATAATATTAAAAGGTAGGAACATTATGTGCTAATTATCTTTTCAATAATTTATTTGGGACTCGTTTGCTCTTTTTTTTAAAAAAAACTGGGACTATGGTTGCAATTAATTTTTTTTTTTAACAGAAGTGTATATTCGTCATTTCACGATTTTTAATTGAGAAAATGAATGAAATAACCATTTGCACAATGACATGTGGAAATAAAGGTGAAAATACCAAAAAATACAAGGTAAGAATGTTTTCCATAATAATAATGAAAAGTGATAAATATGTGTACAAATATGTGTACGTATCAGTGATAAGTCGAGATAAATTCATATAATATTTTGCACTGGTTTTAACTTTTACAGGATACCACTTAAATTTAATCAATTAAATACACAATCATTTTAAAATTATTTCCTAAATGACTTTCTGATAAACCCTAATTTTATTATTATTATTAAGCGTCTGATTAAAAAATTCTGTCACGACATTACCTGGTAAAACAAGATCTATTTAAAACAATTTGAGCTGCTTTCAAGAGAGTTTCAATCGAGCAACTATCTGGTGCAGCGTCTAACCAATTAAGACGTAAAAACAAATTTATTATAATGATCCACATGAGAATATAAAACAAAAAAAATCTGAAAAATATTATTTCACATAAAAAAAATTATAATAAAGATCTGAGTCTTACGTAATATATTTTAGATAATGTAACATCGACTTATCAGAAGTTTGTTATAAGAATTATGTATTTCAAAAGGAGAAAAGGTATATAATTACCATAAAAAAATGTTTTACTTTACATTAGTTAACTGCATACTTAACAATTAAGTCTTGTCAATTTGAAAATAAAATAAAATAATATTAATTAGTAAACAAAGATCTTACAATCTCTTTATGTAAAGTGATTATTAACAGAGAATCATGCCTTTAGAACGTATAATTAATCAATGGTTTAGTCCTATGAAAACCACCTTTGACAAGATTACTAGAATATGTTTTATACGGTAAACAATTCCCATGATGTTCATTATTTAATTTCACGCAAACTTTTATCAAACCATTTCATATGAAAAAAATAAGTTTATTAAAATGAGAAAAGTTTATCAATTAGGATGGACTCATTATAAAATAATGATTTTCGTACAAATTAACGAACTACTTCTTAGTTCTTACGTTTTTTAAATGAGACGTTGAGTTTGTTATCTGAATTCATCGAGGAAAGCTAGCATCGTTTAAGTTTTATTTGTTTCTAGTAAACTATAAAAAAGACTTATATGATCTTCAATTTCAATTTTTTTTTTATTTTCTAGAAAATTAACGAAATCAGATTAAAATGTTATTCTTCTTGCGGACGCTTGGACTACTTCATTTTGATTGCTGTTTTAAAAAGAGAAATGGGGTATTTCTCTCCTCTTTTATCATTCATTTTTTTTAGTGATGTAGGGGGTGGCGTGGCATGACGTGGGGATATAATTTCTTTGAATTAGAAAAAATAAATTAGTTAACGTTGAACGTGCGTTGTATGTTATTATGAAATATTTTATAAGTGTTGTAAAAGTAATATTTGAATATGCATGAATATTAATTAATTAAAACTAATACCAGTAAATATATACTTGACAACAAATGTTAAAATCATTTATTTAATTTTCAATTAAGTAAAACTGGATGTTAATTAGCATGTATGAACGTAAATAATAAAATGCATTTTTGAATGTGAAATTCTAATTAACTTATAATTAGAATTAATAATACTGAAATACATAAATGAAGATGAGTATTAATTAAATGAATGTAAATATTAATTAATTGAAAATTAATGATAGAAAATTCATACATTAATGAAAACACACATGTGAAATAAATATGTTAGATGTACATGTACATTGATAATAATTAAATGGTTAAACAAATAAATATATATTGAAAAATGAAAAATAAGGTATTATTGAAATAATTGAATTATAGTAGAGTTAAAATTTTCTAAAAAATTATTTTCACGATGTGATATTTAATATATTATAAATTAATTAAACGAATTAAAAAGCAATTTTCGAATCTCAAAAAACTCATTTTTATATTTTCAAAAGACATGTCGACGAAGATTAGACACAGAGAACAATGCATACAGCCTCACGCACCCTGCTTCTTTCTCCCACTATAAATTACTCATTATTTTAATCAAAAGCAGCTTATAATTAATTACCCTCATCTTTGAATATGTTCATATTTTATGCCCTTATATGTTTTACTTTAAATTTTCAGAATGGTTCCGTCTGTTTCTCTCTCTATACATCTTCCTCATCCTTTCTTTTCTCTCCACTTGATTTCCTTTGTTTTCTATTCGTTCTAGGGTTTGAATTCTTGTGCTTTAATTTTTATATTTACTCATAAAAAATTCTGTTTTTCATTAAAATTTGTTTTTTTGATAATCATACTTTATTGTTTCTTGGTTTCCTGTTCTCTTTGTTGTAGTATATGGCTGATTTGGACTTAGGCTCAGCTTCCCACTTTGTTTCTCAGCTCCATCTCCAAAGACCACAGGAATCCGATGAAGAAACCAATAGAAATCAGTTTTCCGGCGAAAACAACGATAACTCGCATCAAGGTCTGGAGTTTGGAACATCCAATACAAGTTTAGGTGACATGGTGGCGCGTCGGCAGCGTGGCCGTCCACCAGGGTCGAAGAACAAGCCAAAACCCCCGGTTATTATCACCCGAGAAAGCGCGAACACGCTTCGGGCTCATATTCTGGAGGTCAGTAGTGGCTGCGATGTGTTTGAGGCTGTGGCTATCTATGCGAGGAAGAGACAAAGAGGGATTTGTATATTGGGTGGTACAGGTACTGTCAACAATGTTACTATACGGCAGCCAGCTGCAGCCGGCTCTGTGGTGACCCTTCATGGTCGGTTCGAAATTTTATCCCTATCTGGTTCCTTCCTGCCGCCACCAGCTCCGCCAGGCGCCACCAGTTTGACTATATATTTAGCTGGTGGACAAGGCCAAGTTGTAGGAGGAAATGTGGTGGGTGCTTTGATTGCTTCTGGACCAGTTATCATCATCGCAGCTTCATTCACCAACGTGGCTTATGAGAGGCTGCCGTTGGACGAAGACGAAACGATCCAGATGCAACCACCGGTGTCTCAGCCATCTGGTAGCGGTTTGAGCAGCCAATTTCCTGATCCATCCTTGGGACTTCCTTTCTTCAATTTACCACTGAATATGCCTAATGGGCAGCTGCCAATGGATGGTGCATGGACCGGAAACTCTGCCGGCCGAACGCAATATTAGGTCAAAATTAAGGTGAGAAATCAGTGTAATATCATCATAATAAATCCTACATCTTGTACATTTGTTCACTTCTGATTTGTGACAAACCCTTTTAATTACTTCTCGTTTCTCTGAATTAATTGTGGAACTTATAAGTTAATTAGAAATTATATTTTGAGGGTTAGACCGTATGACCAATTCTTTCTTTATTGCAAGTTGTCCACGGGGTCTGAAATAATTTAACTTGTCCAAATCTATGTTGAATTCAATGTAAATCTTCCCAATTTGTTGTATATATATTAAAAACAAGTCTCTAAAAGAAATTAATTTTTAAAGATTAAAAAATCTTTTGTGATCTACTGCTATGATCATGAAATATATATATATCAATTCAAACTAAAAGACAGTTGTTATAATTAAGTGTACATGTATAGATTCCTTTCCAGGCCTTGATCTATTGTTTTGTTAGTACTCTTTTCCAGAATGGGTTGTCTTTTATGAATAATATATATATTATAGGAGGAGAATCAACTTGTATTTTGAGCAACTTTTACTTGAAAACATCTCAAATTAATCAAAGAGAGTTCGACACAATTCACCTTGTAAATGTTGATTAATCATTCTGGTGTTCTTGGGCAATAAACCCCTTCGGCCGAAGACTAGTGGTAGGTAGTCTGGCTGAGCTTTCGGAAAAGCCATCTCATAAGTGTTGATTAGTGTCTACACTTGCTCTTCTGTGCTGAAGATAGAACCCTTGGATTGATTCCCCAAAATATTTTCACTGGCTATTCCCATTATTGTAGGTCATCTAGTTGTCCATGCAAATATTAGTAAATTGAGATGCGAGAGAGCCCTACCTTTATTCAACAAGCTCTACCCTTCGCACTGGTTTGGATTGTTAAAGGGAAAGAATTTCATAGTATTGTAGGTTATACTTTTTCTAATAGTCTGATATTATTTCTATGTGGATTATTCGATAGTATAATTCGTATAGAAGATTTCCTCTTCGAGTTATTTGTGACACCGTAAAATAGGGGGTTCTCATGTCTCAATTAACTCACTTCCTAGAAGCCAATTCCAAAACTTAAAAGCATTTTTTTCTGTTATTTTCATTTGAAGCAAACATATGCATACCCCTTGTAGTATCTTTTTAGATTATTAACACTTCGAAAATGAATTAGGGTAAATCAGGTCTATATTATGGGATTTTATAGGAGGAAGGGGAATGATCTTTGTCCATGCTTTGTCCATATATTATGTTAAGGTAGGATGATATAATCCTCAGTGTTGAGTTACACAATGTTTACCATCTGAAATGAAACATCGATTCGATTAATTATTACATTAATTTACTAACCATATTTTCAGTTAATTGTTCAGTTTCTTCCCTTTTGGCTTGTCTACTCAATTTTTGATTATAATTAGTTGATACACAACAGGCTAGCCAGACATTATCTTGAAGAGAATTAGCCATCTGACATATATAAGCAGTTCTTACATATAGGAATAGCCAAATTGATTCTTTTTCTCAAGATTTGGGAGGGTTAGATAAAAGAATGTTTTAGTCTCGAATGAATTGATCTTTACATAGGATATTAGCAAATAATTTCAAAAAAACTACCGGACTAAACTTGGCATGGAGTGGATTTCTTTGTGTAGCTGCTAGGGTTAGAGTTCTGATTTTTGCATTCAACATTAAGCTTCCAATTTCGATGTCATTTGTTTTTCAAACATTTTTTTTTTTAAATTTTTCTCAAGGGCGCAGAAAACTTCAATTATGAGACAACTTTGTACTTGTGTATGAAGAGTAAGGTCTACTTGTTTGATATAATTTCTCTGTTGTGTTGTTGTGCCTCCTGATGTATAAAGTGCACGTATTGTCTGAATGAGACATTGAATGTTTGGTACACATTAGTGAATGAGATTCAAGAATATATAAATGGCAAGATTAGGGATATGTTGAACTGCCCTAGCCCACAATATTCAATCTTCCAAGGGCTATCGAGTTTGATAGTCATGGTGTAGGATACTCTTTTCTTTTTTGTTTATTTGAACTTGAAGGTGAATTTATTATACTTGGTATAAATTTAACGTCATATTTCAATATTGTCCATCCAAGATGACTATATTGCTCCTAAAATATAAGGTTGATGAGTTAAATACCAACAAAAAACCTCGTGACTGGTTTGCAGCCGACCCTAAATGTTGGAGACTATATATATATGCAAGTAATGTACCCCGTAAAATAAACAATAGAATCATTGCAATGAAGCGTAATCTAGAGAAGATAACAAACTAATTACTGAACAATATATCAAAAGATTAAAACTTACATAAATGATACACAACATTTTATATAGCCTCAGACAAATCCATTTCTAGAGCACGTGAATTGAAGTACAAAATTGACTTCACCCTAATGTTCACGTCTTCATGAGTAATGCTACATGTAGCTGGATGATCCTCATATAATGTGACATTATGAAATTGATATCCTACTCCCAGTGAAAGTGAGATTGGAGATCAAGATTGTGTGAAATTAAATAATAATATCAATAAAGTAAGTCTCATATTATACGTTTAGAGATGCCAACAAAACTCAACACGTTTAGTGGGATTTGAAATTTAGGCCCTCGACCTTACCAAGGGAGAGCTAGGAGTATTGGTATGCACCAACTCAATGTATGGTCCATTGCAATTTCAATATAGCACAAGAAACCTTTGTGTTTCCAGTTGACATTAAAAAAATGTCAATAATAAGAATAATAATTATCCTACTCTTTTTATTTTTATTTTTTTTCCTTAACCATAAAAGTACACTTTGCTTTTTTTAGTGACCTTCCAATAAGGAGCCATAGTGTTGTTTCAATGATTAAAGAACGACCATCTAATGTTGAATACACATCATATAATGCGCCTTAGTACCACAATATCCTGTCGCGTTTTTGAGGTTATCTTATGAACAAACCTAGCTAGTGGAAATAATAATATAATCTAAACCAATCATGTTTTTGAGGCCCAATATTGTCAATTAAAAACTTTATCGTAATATTCTTCTAGTCTAAATTTTTAGTGCAGATAATAAGGGTACTTGAGGACATTGGATTTAAGAACATCTAATATTTGGACTTTGATAATGAGCCCGTATTGACAAACAATCTATTCTAAGCCCCTGTTTGATTTAGATTTTTTGAAAAAGAATGCATTTTTACTGTTAATGTGATGGAGAATTTGTGGTTGAAAAGGAAGAAAAATTTATTGATGTGATAGAAAATATTATTTTATTGAAGAATGTGTGGTTGAAAATGAGTAGAAGAATGAGAATGAAAAAAATAATGTGGCTCAAACAAGGTTTAAATATACCGTCGAAGTTTGCACTGAAATAAGAGTCACAATTTCAAGCACCTATTATGTCAGCACATGCCCAACACGCATATGGCAAGATTCAATACTCATGTTTGCTCATCTTGTCAAACATCCAGATTTTCGAAATATGTCGAGGATGGGAGGGTTGGGGGGCCAATGACATCGACCATCCCAAATTGATAGTTAGCCACTATTACTCTTGACTCTTTTTGAACTTATTTTAAAAATTTCAAAAACCTCATATTAGACTGATTTTTGGGCAATTGTCACATTTTTTTTATATAAAAATTCACTACTTTTGAATTGCACTAGGGTTTCATAACTTTAAGTTTTTGTTACATTTGAGTCCTTAACCTTTTTCCATCACATTGTTGCAGTAAATTTTCGATTAATAAGTACATCTTTCCCCAATAACAGTTGTCATCCAAAAATTCTATTAGTATATGTTAAAACGAAGAATAAATATTTGGTCGCAATTTTGTATTTATTATTTTTGCTTATTTAAAACTACAATGAACAAGTAAAACTTTTTTATTCACTCTATAATTTTTGGACGGAAACCAGTTACAAGATGTGCTAATTAATTCTAGTGGTGGCATGTGCTGTTCAGTGGGTCTTTAGCTTCTGCCCATGAAGATCCATTGCAGCTTCAGCTAGGGGCGGACACAAACATTTTAAATTAGGAGACACAATCAAATCATATACAAATCGAATACTTTATTCTTGATTTTTGAATGATTCGTACTT
>CAIGRL010019324.1:0-10589 GCA_903798325.1 Fraxinus xanthoxyloides
AATTTCAAACCAGGGCTAAGACTTGCTTCCCAAAAATGCAAGTTTTCGAGGTAAAAAAGTAGTTTTTGGAGGAGTTCACAACATGCTAAAATATTACATTGTAATTTGCCAACAAAATTACACATGCTAAAATATTACATTTACGATTGTCTGGAATGAAATATGTTTGGAGGAGTTCACAACATTAGCTCAAGATAACAAAGTACATGTGCAAATCATAAACTAAACTGAACTGAAAATATGAACAATAAGAGCCGAAATCACAAGAACTATAAACTATAAAATCGAACACAATATGAACTGCAAGAAAACAACAGAAACCGAAATCTAAACTTCAAGAAAATAATTGAAAATGAACTTATCTTTTATTCACAAAAGAACAACACCCACGGGCTGTACATCTCAGTCCATTAGTGCTTCAATCTCACAAATAACCACAGTACAAACCACCAAAGTAAAGATTACAATAGATAGCACTCAGACACGGCCGTTTATTATACAAAGTAAGAGATCTCTCTTTGCAGCACACGGTTCACACAAGAACCCACACTCAAACCAATTGAAATCACTAAAGATTACAACGAGTAAAGAAAATAGAAATTAAATGAGTAGATTTGATTTCAACAGAAGCAATAGAGAAACTCAAGAGAGCGGCGCAGGAGAAAAGAAGGAAGAAGAATCTCGAAGCCTTTTGAATAATCTAACCCTAGAAGCGCTTAAAAGAAGTCTCTCAATAGTCATCAATCTGACGGCTGTGGAGGCGACACATGGTGACATCCTGAGCGTTCAATCGGGTAGGATAAAAACACGGTTTCAAGCTTCCCTCAACAAACACGTTTTTGCACCAATTTAGAAACCAAACAGATTTTTGGCCTGAACTTCAATTCCAGCTGGGCCAACTTATTTTAGCCCAATGACCATTTGCATCATTGTACCATTTTTCCCCTTCAAAACAAATGATGATCCATAAAGGGATATATGAAAATATAATTTATTATATTTTTCAACTCGACAAATGACGTGTAAGTCTTTTCATATCTATTTAATTTTCAATGATGTATTTTGATCGGAGATTCAATTCAAGGACCGTATAAAGTTTGTTATAGAAATGAAACAAGAGAAAATATATTGAGAAAGTTTTTTTTTTTCTGTTATCTCAATATTTTCTATCATGTCACATTATTAGTATTAATTTGTTATTTGAGATTTAAAATATTAATCTTTATTGCCTTCCATATTTTATTGAACAATGCATTCATATTTTATTGACACAAGTACAATCCATTCCATGTGATTTCCTAATTATCGTTGTGGATGCTTTAATTGTGCACATGATAAGTGAATTGGTACAAGTGCATCACTAGAATAAGTTAATTAATTAATAAGTACTTCATTACATGTTCTATTAATTTATTACTCCAAATTGTAATAATTTAACATAAAAATTCATGTCTACTAGCAATTGTCCTTTGAAATGGGCACATGAAAGAACGAAAGATATTTTTCAAAAAAATATAATGTGCTAGGTTTGTTTATGTAATCTTGAATAGCTTCGTCTTCATCGTTACTAAAAATGTGATTTCAATTGAATAAAATAAAAATAAAAAGGTAAATAAAAAACATATAATTTTTATTATAGTCTACTTCAATTGTTTTTATCTAATTCGAAAAGTTATAATTTTCATAGTAGAAATACTCATTTTTCGTGCCCAACATCATGTGCCAAACGGTGGAAGACGTACACTTTCCGTTTTAATTAATTAGAGGAAGATTCTTTGAAATTAAGAATTAATTCAAAACAATTTGAGCAAATCTCGGTACCCAATATGGACCCACTTGTCATCTGGAATTGTGTGGAAACCATAATCTTATATGTACATTTCTTTTTTACGTCATTTTTAATATTGTGCCATATGACAACATATGACTACAATTTTGAAAAAAAATAAAAAAACACATTTCTCCGCCCAATGCTTTAACTTCAAAGGAGTGTGCACAATAATGTAAACTACACTTAAACATTATTCGTGCGGAAAATAAAGTCTATTGTCCCCATGGAATATAAAAATAAGAAAATTCGAGTACCTTGTTTTAATAAAAATATATATGTCGCATATTTCATTGGTCAAACATAGACAGATACACGTTACATTGAGATTTAGATGTCGCCTATTTCATTGGTCAAATATTTTCATTGCTAGGAATTGATTGTGAAAATAAAAAGAACTTAGAAACCACCTTTTTCATTTTTTTTGAAGCAAACCAATAGATGAAATAAAAATGGGATATAATCAATCGAACGACATTTAATTGAGGAGTTGACAACATAAGAAGCGATAGCATTGGCCATCCCATTCCCCAAACGAGGAATGGGACAGAAAGAACCGATGCCTACATAATTCAAAAGCCCCACAATATCTTTCAAGACCTTATTCGTTTTAACGAAATATTAGAGATTAACTTGCAACTTTAGTAATAATCAAGAACAAACTATGCAATTTTCCTTTTTAATGAATGAGAAAGAAAATGAGACAACTTGACACACATCACGGCTAATTTAGTGGCAAGATAACGTTGCCCTCTTACCTTCCTTCTAATTTTCCAACTTTAGATTCTTCAATATATATATATAATACTTCGAGGAAATGCTGTCCAACCCCACTTTGATTCTATATATATCTTTTGTTGATGAGTTTGTTTCCGCAGTTAATGCACAGGCATGGCTTCATTTCTTGCTGTTTCATTAGTGTTCATATTCTCTCTTTGCAGTAGTTTGGCTTCTGCAACAAATCCTCCAGTTCTTGACGGTAATTAACTTTAATATTGCATACTTTCAAATTTTCTTCAATTTCATTTTCTTTCATTATGTTTCAGGCATGTTTGATAAGATATTTTGGAAATTACTTTAGATAATATTAAGGATGAAAGAAATCGAAGTAAAAAATCTTTTTTTTTTTTTTTTTTGTATATACTCATACAGTATTGTTCAAGACTATGTACCTCGGTATCTTACATTCTACATGTGCTCATTTGTGATCTTCCATATTGCGAGGGGAATCTATGTATTAAGAATTGTATTAAAGAGCTATTCTTAGTAATTGATTTTAATTTAAGTTAAAGTCAACAATTAATTTTAATCACATATTTAAAGGATTCACAATTTTTAAATTACACGTTTCCTAACTTTTATCAAAATCTACTAAAAATCTGATTTTAACCCCCACACAAAAAAGGGGCGTAGTATTTAATTTTAGATCGCATCAATATTGATTTGTAAAGAATTTTAGAATTCAGGTAATTAAACAAAAGAGTTTGTCACAGCACGACATGACAAGTTGAAAATGGATAACTTACTTCTTAATTTACAGTTGACTTTTTTTTTTTTTTTTAACTTTTAGTTAAAAGAGTAACATGTTCAAACATGTTTAAGTAGATTTCTTTGACTTTCTGCAGGACTACTTGACAACGGAAACTTCGAAGTGGGGCCAAAACCATCAAACCTAAATAAAACAGTGATCATAGGGAAATACTCGCTCCCCAAATGGATAATCAGTGGTATAGTCGAGTACATCTCTGGTGGGCCACAGGCCGGTGGCTTCTACTTCGCCGTCCCTCGCGGTGTTCACGCCGTAAGGCTTGGAAATGAAGCTTCCATTTCGCAATATATCAGAAACCTAAAGCCAGGGTCCATATATTGCCTCACATTCGGGGCAACCCGAACTTGTGCCCAAGATGAAGCCTTAAGAATCTCCATCAGCCCGGGAAGAATGTCGAGTGATCTTCCAATCCAGACATTGTATAGCAGTGATGGAGGAGACACATACGCATGGAGTTTTAAGGCAACCTCAAATATTGTCAAGGTTACTTTTCATAATCCTGGTATGCAAGAAGATCCGGCTTGTGGACCACTTTTGGATGCAATTGCTATCAAGGAAACGTTACCACTTACATACACAAGAGGTAAGCCTCAATTTTAACTGTGTATATGCTCTATTGGTGCTATGGAACGATATGAATTTATGTTTATTTTTGGTTGTATCGATTGTACATCCAAAAAAGAGTTGGATTATTTGACTAGATGTGATCATCAAGTCGAGCATTGGTCAATGATATAACTTTATATTAACAGAATGAATGACCTCACTTTTCTGAGTAGCGACCCTAATCCCTCGCAACTTAGGGAAGTTTTTCTAGCAATAGTGGCCAAAGAGTCATTTTATTATTTGCTCAAAAATTAGGGTTTATATTAGGCAATTTTTATAGCTTTTTAGTTTTTATGATAACTTTTAAATAATGTCTTGAATTGTCTAGCTAGTCACCTTGTGATTCTAATTTGGAACTATTGACGCTCTTGCTACCTATAATAATGAAAAAATTTGCATGATCATGTACAAATTCCATGCAGGTAATTTGGTGAAAAATGGTGGTTTTGAAGTTGGTCCACATGTATTCAAGAACTTCTCAACTGGGATTCTCGTTCTCCCCAAAAGACAAGACTTATATTCACCGATTCCTGGATGGATTGTTGAATCCTTAAAACCGGTAAAGTACATCGACTCGAAGCATTTCAATGTCCCGTCCGGCCTTGCTGCTGTCGAGTTCGTCGGAGGGAGAGAAACTGCCGTTGCACAAGTCATAAGGACAGTGCCCAACAAATTCTACAACCTCACATTCACCATTGGGGATGCAAAAAATGGCTGCCATGGATCAATGACAGTGGAAGCTTTTGCTGGTAAACAGACCGTTAAAGTGCCATTTACTTCTCAAGGAAAAGGTTGGTTTATGACAGCAAGTCTTAGGTTTCGAGCAGTTTCGGACAGAACAAGGATAACATTTTTCAACCCATTTTATCACACAAACACGCATGACTTTGGACATATTTGTGGCCCTGTCTTGGATGATGTTAGGGTTTTTCCTGTTGCTTAGTATGTCGTGAGTGTTATACCCGGAATTAGCCTTTCGATTAAAGAATTTAGTTTTTTTTTTATTTTTACGTTCATCATTTTTGTGATGTTTTATTGAAAACTAAACTACAAATAAATAAATTTGTCCTTTTTTAATAGTTTGAGTATTTAAATGAAGTTGTGCAATATTATTCAGAGCTTGTAAAATTTTTGAATTCAAGTCTTGTTATTATATATTCAGGAAAATCATGCACGTCATTATCTATAAAATCAAGCACCAGATTCCTTTTTGTGGAATTACAATCTATAAATCAAAAAACTAGCAGTTTAAAAACTACATCTGCTCTTGCTACAACAACACTAGCACAAAAAACCACATCCACACTACAACAGCCAGTTTAAAAACACCATCCACACTATCCATACTCCTCAGGTTCATGCAGCTCTCAAATATTTGATGTCCCAGCACGTCCCCTAGCATCTGCTCCTGTTGATCTTGCTCTGGAAGACTCATTTCCATGTGAACAGTTGCAAGAATCAAGCTTTGTGGTCCGATCGTGTGGCAAAATCGATTTGGGGGTTAGGGTTCAAAGAGAATCTGGGGTTCCAATTTTGGTGGCTTGCATTCCCCAAATGAAAATTTCAGGGTGAAAATGGGTAAGGCGTGTTTGGGAAATCTGAGCTGGCAATTCATTTTTTTTGTTGGAGTGATTTAACTACCAAATGTGAAGTATGTCATTCCCTTATGCAATTGGGACGTTAGGAGTGTTGTGAAATGGATCGAGAATCAAAAATGAAAAAGAAAAAAAGAAATTGTAGTTGGCACAAACCCAAAAAGGAATGGAAAAGTAAAAGAAGATGAAGGGAAAAAAAGGGAACAATACACGGTGTATGTGTAAATAAACGTACACACAAACGCTAAGCTATCTAGACTCCAGTTTCTTGTTGTTTTATATTCCACCACTTACAGCGATTAAATTGACTATGCCTTTAGATTGGTGGTTTTGTAAAAGGGCAAAATGTCCACAAGATAATTGTGTATTGAAAATGCAAATGAGCATGCTAAGATGAACATGTCGCACATTTCCAACAATCACAACCTCAATGAAAGCGACATTTTCAGTGAGCACCATGGAATTAAGGGACCACAATTTCAACAACCTTTACTGCGCGATTATCAGACACAATGTTATTTCCAGCTGCCTCCATAGGAGGGACCATGGGAGCATTCTCCACATTTTCAACGAGGACCATGGGAGGGTCCACATTTCCGACAACCGAATACTCGATCAAAAAGGTATTTTCAGATATGGCGTGGTTCTCAAAACTTCTCAAAAATGTACCACTGCTTCCGGGTTGCTTCAGGACCAGACCCGACTTTTAGATTGGAAGGATGTTCATCTGCGTTGACACAGGATTGAGAGTATGCCCAGCTTAAACCAGACCCAAAATTATTGTTTCTAGGATTGGCTTGGTTAGTATTTGGGATGTTATGCGTATTGTATTTGGAATCAACATGTAAGGGCTATTAGTTATCAAATTCCATACAGGCCACTATTTTCCTCTGACCAAATTTGATTCAAGTATTTAACAAGAAGAAAGAGGAATAATAGGCAAAAAGATACGGAAATATAAAACGAAAAAAAAACAAAAAAGAAAAAGAAATTTTAGTTGATACAAACTAGAAAAGGAACGAAAAGTAAAAGAAGGTGTTTCTAGGATTCGACTGGTTAGGATTTGGGAGGTTAGGAGTGTTGTAAAATGGATTGGGAATCAACAGTTAAGGACTATTGGTTACCAAATTCCATACATGCCCACTGTTTTTCAAATTTGCCATTATCTCCGGCCAAATTTGATTCAAGTACAAGAAGAAAGAAGAATAATATGCAAAAAGATACGGAAATATGAAATGAAAAAAGAAAAAAAAACTGTAGTTGACACAAACTAGAAAAGGAATGGAAAAAAAAAGAACGAAAAAAGAAACAGAAAATTGACTTAATACACAGTGATGTGTAAGTACACGTACGACACATACGCTACGCTATCTAAACTTTTTCTCAGACATTTTATCTCGTGCTTCTTGTTGTTTTACATTTCACACCTTACAGCGATTAAATTGGCTTTGCTTTTAGAGTGGTGGTTTTGTAAAAAGACAAAATGTCCACAAGATAAATATGTATTGAAAATGCAAATGAGCATACTAAGATGAACATGTCGCACATTTTCAACAACCACAACCCCATGGAAGGGATAATGCGAGCGACATTTTCATTGAGCACCATGGAAGGGATCACATTGTCAACAACCTCTACCATGCGATTCTCAAACAGAACGTTATTTTCAACGATGACCATGGGAGGAACATTTTCGACGACTGGATTCTCAAACAGTGTATGTGTATGTGTAAGTACACCTACACACATTGACTACATTTTATCTCCTGCTTTTTATATTCCATTTGCTTAAGGGCTGTTCTTTTTATATTTCAATTTATATTTTCAGTTTTGAATTCATTTTGTGTTCGTGTTTTGAGTGTCTATTTTGAAATTATAGAAAATGCATTCTTTTTGTCATTCTGAAAAACTGTATCTGAAAACATAAAAATGGAAAACACGTTTATTTTGAAATTTTGGAAATATTTTTTTTATAATATTTTATTCAAAAAATCTGATTATTCAATAAATTTAATAGTTTAATATTAATATAGTATTAAATAACATATAAATTTTGAAATTTGTGAAACGTCAGTTTTTTTCCAAGATATTAAAAATACAACATAAATTACATTTGATTAAATAGTTGAATTGATACGATTACAAATTTATGCGTCATCACAAAATAAGCATTTACTGAACAACATAAAAAATAAATTCANCTTTTTATATTTCAATTTATATTTTCAGTTTTGAATTCATTTTGTGTTCGTGTTTTGAGTGTCTATTTTGAAATTATAGAAAATGCATTCTTTTTGTCATTCTGAAAAACTGTATCTGAAAACATAAAAATGGAAAACACGTTTATTTTGAAATTTTGGAAATATTTTTTTTATAATATTTTATTCAAAAAATCTGATTATTCAATAAATTTAATAGTTTAATATTAATATAGTATTAAATAACATATAAATTTTGATGTTGGTGAATCTTGAAATATTATTTTTTCAGATATAAAAAACACAACCTAAATTTTGAAATCAATCTTATCGAGTTCATGTTAATTACACTAGTATACAATGATAGATGTAGATCCAAATTTACGAATCTCTCAACTTCAATGATAGATGTTAGTTTGCCACATGACAAAGTGTACCCCAAGCATGATTATTTCTATGTAGGATTTTGGGCATTACACGGTAGGATTTTACAGGGAGTAGGGTTATTCTCAGCAATTTCACCATTTATACACAAATACAATAGCCTTCAAGAAATAGATGGGAAAGGAGAAAGAATGATAAGAACACATTCGACATTGCTCATTAACAAATACAAGACAAGAACTAGCAATCATATTCCCATTCATTATCAGAAGGGCTCAAGTAATTCTCTGCACCAATACTTTGGCTCAGACAAAATTGCCATGAGACTTGTATATTCAAAGCTATCATATGAAACCATAAAAAGAATTTTGACCAGTTGATACAGATTCCAATTGATGCTTGGTGCCAATTCACAATATTTCTATCATACACAAGCAAGGGGATCATTTCTTCCTACCAATCTCACCTTCCACTATAGCATGTCTTGTCAAAAAAATCTCCTACACAAGATTCCTGTAGGTGAAGGGCCTAACGGTTGCTCGTAAGAACACGCCCGGAGGAATCTTACTCTTTTTCACCTTCTTCCTAAACGGACCATAGCCGAGCAACTTCCATTCTTCTCGACTTTTCTTGACAAGCTTTTCCATTGCTTCGTTACTACTAAGTGACTTCTTGAACTCCTCATCCCAATAATTAGCATCCTCTTCCGGACTCAAATCCTCATCCTCCTTGATTCCCAATTCATCATCTCCGCTTACCCATTGTAGAGGGTAAGAAAATCTAAACCGAGAAGATGATCTCAAGCACCAGAAGTATCAACTCGACAATATTTCATTCTCTAAACATGCTTTCTGCAGTGGTCAGATATTATATTCGAGGAAGGCACATTCACATCACAACCTCTTTACTTATATACTCCAGCTTCAGTCAGAAGGAAGGTTGTACCCCATGTAATGGCAATACCTAGTGGGACCGTGTTTGTACAAGTAAACTGAAAATCTATACACAAAATTTATTGCCAGAAGTAGAATGCAGGAAGAGAATATGAACTTAAGAGAAAAAGGCAACCGAACTGGAGATGAATTACTGGGATTTTGAGGGAAAAATCAAAAGGAACCAGAAAATCCATAGTTTTTGGGCAAATAATGACATGCTTTGATATGATTTCACATTACATTAAACATATACAACATGGACGACCATTTTTTTTTTTATGATAAATCCAAGAAACTTAAGCATACCAAGCATTAAGAACCTAAAGGGTACATCACAATTTCATAAAAAGTAATTCAGTTAATCAATACCCTCATGTTAACTAATAAATAGTATCTTCATAAGTGGGGAAGGGATTAGAAGTACAAGTAAAAAAATTTAGAAGTACAAGCAAAGATTTACACAAAAGATTTATAGATGAACTAATTAAGTGGCTGCATAAGAACAAAATTATGCTTCTGGATTAAAAAAGAGCATTCAAGTTCACATAAATTAACTATTCCACCACATAATCTATAGCACCTCCTATTCAGAAAATTAATAAATAATTTGCTCTTGCAATATGATCAAATTTGTTATACTGTGACTGTTTGAAGAAATTGTATTAACTAAGTTGCATCATACTAGAAGCCCATGATTAAAATAGCTGCCAAAATGCCAATGACAACTTGGCTTCTAGTCTATAACAAGAACCAAGTGAGCAATAAAAACCAATATTTAGGGCAATCAGCTTTTCGGCAGAAATAATATAACGTAGACTTTCAACAATTACCATATCAAGTAATAATGGAACAGCAGCATCCAACAAAAGAGAAAAGTTTCAAATGTGATCTTTCAAAAATAATAAACTCATGCCTTAGTAGTATAGTCATCAATCCACTGTATCCCAAAATTTCTTGACAAGCAGGACGTATGATTACAGCTCCCCGGCGTTCAACATACAAGTGCACGCCCACTGACGACCATTAGTGGGTTCATCCTTTATGTAAAATTGGCTTTGACTCGTGATAGGGCAAGGTGCACCAGGTGGAGAGGAAGCTAACCCATATGGTCCGCGATCGTGGGACGGTCAGAAGGCGCCGAAATTTGCAAAACTAGGACCCTGTTGCGCGGACTTCGCAGACTTCAATTTTGTCTTCCAATTTCAGCCGATTCTTGTTGTTTCGTGGCTGATGAATGGTTGGAGGTGATAGAGGGGAGTGAGGCAAGGTTGTCTGTGCTAATTCTTCCAATTTTCAGTTTTCATCAAGTGTTTTTCACGTTTTCAATTTTGACTTGAAAACACTCAAAACGATCAAATGGTCGTTTTGAGTTTTATGTACAATTTCTTTTTTTGTTATTTTAGAAAACACGTTTTTGAAAATAAGAAAGAGAACGCATTTTCAATATTTTGGAAAATGGAAAATAGAAAACGATTTGAAAACGTCAAAGAGAAC
>CAIGRL010019328.1:0-15428 GCA_903798325.1 Fraxinus xanthoxyloides
TCCACGTATATGACAATTATCTGCATTTCCACGTATATGACAATTATCTGCATTTTGTTATTTTTCAATTGGGGGATGATGATGGAGGAAGCATATGTTTTTGGATTTCTATTCGATGCAAAATTTTGTGCTTATTGAAGTCGCAAAGCTCTAGGACTGGAGGTGCCTACTGTTACTTTCAGTTTGGTAAAATATTAAGTATACAGTTTCTTCTTCTTCTTCTTGTATTTTGGTTTTTGTTTGTAGCTGAATGAATCAATACAGGATGAGTGTATGGAACTTGATTGATTTCCGTGTATGTCAAGTTCATATATGGATTGAATTTCTAGAATTTGTAAAAAACTTGGTTCAATTAGTTTATATTGTCTTGGGTTATAATTGGATTTGCAGAATGAACGTGAATTAAATTTGTACATTTTGTGGTTAAGTTTGTTTTGAATCACCAAAGTAAGTTAAATTTCATACACATTTAAAAGCTATGTGTTCTTATAGGAATGATGGTTTTTCATTGTTACAGAATTCAGTGAGGTCATGAATGATGTGAAGTTATTGCAGTTCTGTACAAAAATTATGTCAATGGAAGTGAATGAGTTGATGGTTACGCTTTTAAGATTGGGTAAAGACTTTAGCTATGAAAAAGAGAAGAGACACTCGTTTCTTAGTTTTAAAAGGTCATGGGCCAGTACCTTCACATTGAGTTATATCTGCCTTTTCCTTTCGTAACAAACAAGGAAATAATTATGGTTGGCATTATAAACCAAATGAAGTCGTATTATTCAATGATGTGAAAGTGGCTACAATTACAAAGTTCTGAATATAAAATCTAAACCCTAAACAATGTAAAAGATGAACCTAAAATAACAATTAACTCTAAAGTTTCTTGCATTTCCACCTTTGACCTTGATAGAAATTCTCAGTAAGCACCGCACCTTCCTAAACTTGACCAGCATTCAAGAACAAAGAGTGGTTTAAGACAGGTTGTATAGCTTAGATAACTATGGATTTCATAAATTTCAAGGGTTTTAATCTTTTGAAAGGACAAGTAGAATGTGTGGAGCTTCACTTAAACAACTGTCAACTTATTAAGATGGTTATGAAGATTGTTTAAAAATTAAAAGTACTGCTAAAGAAAAGGAGACAGGATAGAGGTGCATACACTGCTAAAGAATAGGAGAGAGGATAGAGGTGCATACTTAATTTTTAGTGGTTCAGTCCTTCTGGACCTATAACCACTTCCAAAGGTCTGCCTTTGGAATTTGGACAGTACAGTAGCAACTTTTTTTTTCTAGGAAATCCTTTTTAAATTCAGTTGATAAGAATGTCTGCCTAAATTGACAACAACAGTAACAGATAATAATTAACAAGAAAAAAATGAATTATTTCTAACAATGTTAATATGAATATAAATTGTTTCGCTATTTCCTTTCTGCTAATCACACTGGAAAGCCCTGTAAATAGGCCGATACTCTAATGAAACTCATAAAGAGTGTTCATATAATCCATGTAAGTGATATTACAATGTAAATACCTTTTTAAGAGTATAGTTTAAGAGTTCAAAAATACAGTGATATACTTAATTTTTTGTAGACTTGCTTTAAAGTTCATATTTTGTTGTCCTATAATCTGATTCTTTTGTCCATCTTTGTATTAGCTTTTGTTTAATATATGCAACAATCAAATAACTCTTGTATGGTGTTTGTATTCCAATGTTTATCCAGAAATATTTTTAGAGATCCACTGTTGTGTGTTTAATAGATTAAAATTAGAGGAGGCAATTGCTTAAGAAACTTGGATGATTATTAGTATTAGGTGAAAACAGATGTCCTTCGACAATTTGATTTGGAAAACCAGGCTTCAGGAAACCTGTTTCTTGACTTCTAAATTATGCATCGACTTTTTCCTCCGTTTAAATTCATTCGAACTTTTGAAATGTAGAAGGATGAGTTCTAAACTAACTTTTTAGACTTCTAAATGCCATTTAGACTTCTGGAATTGAATCTTAGACTTTTGAAATGAACTTGACAGCTTATACTTTTAATAATTAATTTTCGGGCGTACTTACTTTCTACCCTCTGAAGTCATTTCATTGCCTTGATAGACTTCTGAAGCTGTGTTGATTCTGGATATAAACTTTTCTCGTCTGAGTTCTGACTTCCGTTTCTGAAATCAAATTTCTGCTTTGGAGTTGACGTTTGCAACACATTATAAACTACTGTGCATAAGCTTAGAGTTTTTTTGCCCATATTATAAACTTTTCCTTTGCGTTCTGGACTTCTGAAATTCCTGTTAGACTTTTGCTTGTATTTTTCAGATGATGCCTATGTTCGACTGTCGGTTTTGGATATCACAATTTTTTGTACACAACTTTTTGATGTTGAAATAAAATGGCTTTAACTTGCTAAATACAATACTTCGCTTCTCTAGAATTATCAAAAGTTGCGAGGTTAAGTGATTGAAGTCCACAAGAAAGTCATATAAGAAGACATGCAAGATAGTATCAACATTAGAATTACCCTTGGTGAAACCGCTTTAGTTAAATGAAGTCTTTGGTACAAAAATGGAGACACAGGATTAAGTTATACTCTACTTCCTTAGGTACTCTCTCTCTCTCTCTCTCTCTCTCTCTCTCTCTCTCTCTCATCAAAACACACACACAAATATATGGCGACATATTATCTCTTTTTGTCAGAAATTTTTTACCCCCATAACTACTTCCTTAGGTACTCTCTCTCTCTCTCTCTCTCTCTCTCTCTCTCTCTCTCTCATCAATACACAGACACAATTATATGGCTACAGATTTTCTCGGTTTGTCAGACATTTTTTTCCCCCATATAAAGCATTGCCTATGTTTCTCAGGATTTGGGTTAGCTTTTAATTGAATGTAGGGGTTTCAAAGCGATGACTGTAGCTGTGGATATATGTGGGAATCAACCGTCACGTCAGTTGACGCCTTGGAAGATGGTAGCCTTTGCTTCCTAAAAGTATGCTTAGTTAGTTTTTCACATTAAGTAGGGTGTTCTTTAACTTGAATCATTTTTTTTCCCTTTTATTTATCTTTTTCCGATAGAGACCCAGAAAAATATATGGCATACATCAAATGCAGTAGCATAAATTTTACCACTGGAACAAGGCTTGTAAAGTCACGTTCTGTAAAACTATAACCAAAAAATTGAAGATTTTAACTAGCTATTTTGATTTCTTATGTGTCCTGGCAATTGGAGTTCTGAAGATGTCATATGTAATGATATTTCTTTTCCTTATTTCATTTGAAGATCAACTGAAGGATTAGAATGTTTTTTATGTGCAGTAAGCATGATGAGCATTAAGGATTGGGTTTTATCTCAATTAGTATCCAAGTCACTAGCTTCAGAGACCGCTGTCAGCATCAGACAGCTTTTTATCTGAGGAACCACAAAATGTAGACTTTGACAACCAAGGTATTCTCTTTTCCAAGTCGCCGTCGTCGTCCTCATCATCATCATCATTTTTTGTGTGCGCGTTCTGTGTGTGAAAATAGGAAACCAGTGTTTACGAACTTTTTAAATGCTCTTGCCCCTTTTTTTGCTGCCATTGTTTGAAAGTGAAAAATTTATTTGACCAGGTTCACGTATAAAAATTTATTTTTGAACTAGCGTTGTGCATCCTTTTTGTCATAGATGAGGTTTTATGATTAACGAGGGATCATCAGAGGCAGCAAGCAATTTGCAGTTAAGTTGGAGTTACCACTACGTGTTTCCTTGTGAGCTTGAGTACTCCAAAACTTTCTTGTATAGGGCGTGTTCGGTAGATATTAAAATCGGATTAAAATTGAAAAATTAGTCGTTATTGTTGACTTTTATTAGACGAGTGAGATCAAACAACGGCTATATTTTCAATTTTAATTGGATTTTGAGCTATACTGAACACGCCCATAGTTTACTCTTTTGAGAACTATAACAAGCTTATCTTTCTTAAGAGTCATATTTTGTAAAACCTAAATAAAACTTTCAGTGATTTGAAATGGAAAAATCAACACCAGGGCATTTCCCTTGTTTATATTATAAAATGAAGAGGACACACCCTCTTATCAGCATTAGCAATAAAATCGAACTATCAAACACTACCGACCTATTTAATATTTGCTGGCCAAACTGCCCAAGCACGTACAGCTGCCAAATCCTTTCAGTTCTGGGAATACCAGGTGTCTAAGACCGTATGGAAAACAAAAATCAATCTCTATATAGATTCCTAGTCATATGAATTTCACGCTTATTCTATAATGTCTCTTCTAAATAAAACAATGACACCAAACATGTAAATGAAGTTCATCCATTGGCCAACAGCGATAAATTTCCCTGATGTGGTTCTAGAATTCGTTTAAGATTTGACATTGATGATCAACTCTTTGGGTCTGAGGATTGTCTTGTTTGCTTCTATAATTGTATTTTGTGCGTGGTGCATTCTACGCACTCCGGAGAGGGAAGGAGGTTAACATACAGTTGATCAGTTGACCATATTATTGTTTCTTGTTTTGCCAGTTTTGTGGTTTTGCCAGTTTTGTGGATAATGTCAACTGACATGAACCATGTGTAGTTGTGTACTACATGAAATGATTGTTCTCATCTTAGTTTTTTACCTTGAGAGAAAAAATTCGAATTAGTTTCCATCTTATTGTCATCAGCTGAAATAGGTCACACATTTGTTTTTGATTAACTGTATAAATACCCTTCTGTATTTTTTTCTCCAATAAATAAATGGCTTTTTACTTTTCAGATTGAATTATCATTTTTTACTTGAGATCTTTTTTATGCTTACGGTGAAGGGCTGGTGCTTGGCTCACAATTGGCTTTCTGCAAATCTTCTGATGAGTTTGCTAAAAATATAATTGAAATCTCCAGTTATCCTTAGATTTGTGACTGTATACTGAACTTTTTTACCTACTTTTATTTCACACATCAGGTTTGGGTCGCATTACCACCAATTTGATTACTATCAATTAAACTGTTTTGCCTACTTTTACTTCAAACATCAGGTTTGGGCTTCGTTACCACCAATTTGACTGCTGCACCAGCATCTTCCGACATGTCTTGCTCATCCAATGATAATCAGACAAATCAGAGTGTCTCATCTCAGCCCATGGAAAGTCCTTCTGTGTCTAATAGTAGCATTGAGAAGAAATTAGATCCTCTGGCGAAGGTTGAAGGTCTACAAATTAATTTTTTGCGTCTAGTTCAAAGCCTTGGCTGGTCTCAAGATAATCTTATGGTGGCAAAGGTTTTATATCGGATTCACCTGGCAACTTCGATACGAGCAGGGGAATCAGATTTGAAAAGAACTAGTCTTAGAATTGATAGAGCTCAAGCAACGGCTTCAGAACAAGAAGGAGCTGGTCTACCTGAACTGGACTTTGCACTTAGAATACTTGTTTTGGGTAAAACTGGTGTTGGCAAGAGTTCAACTATAAATTCAATATTTTGTAATACAAACGTAACAACTAATGCGTTTCAGCCTTCTACTGATCAAGTTCAAGAGATTGTGGGAAGTGTCAACGGTCTTAGAATAACTTTCATCGATACTCCTGGCCTATTACCTTCCTCAACAAATAGCTCCAGGAAAAACAAGAAAATTTTGCTCTCTGTCAAGCGATTTGTTAAAAAATCACGTCCTGATGTAATCCTGTATTTTGAGCGCCTCGACATGATCAATTCGAATTATTGTGATTTTCCATTGTTGAAGCTCATAACTGACCACCTTGGCCCTGAAATCTGGTTCAACACAATCCTTGTTATGACTCATTCCTCAGCAGCACTTCCTGAAGGTCCAAATGGGTATCCTGTAAGCTTTGATTCTTATGACACTCACTGCACTGATCTGATGCAACACTATATTCACCAGGCAATATTGGATACGAAGCTTGAAAACCCTGTAATTTTCGTGGAGAATGATCCACACTGTAAGACGGATGACAGGGGGAGAAAGATTCTTCCAAATGGCCAGCTATGGAGGTCCCATTTCTTGTTAATATGCATATGCACCAATATTCTTGGTGATGTCAATATTCTTTTGGGATTTGAAGACACTGTACAATTGGGGCCTTTAAGTAATACCCGATTGCCTTCTTTACCTCATCTTCTCTCATCTTTTCTTAAACATCGAATTCAATTGAACCCAAATGCAGCAAATGATGAAATCGATGAACTCTCTTTTTCATACATGGACGAAGAAGATGAATTTGATCAATTACCTCCTATTCGGATTCTGTCTAGAGTTCAGTTCGAGAAATTGACAGTGTCTCAAAAGAAAGCTTATCTTGATGAGCTGGATTACAGGGAGACCCTTCATTTAAAGAAACAGCTGAAACAAGAATTTCTTAGAAAAAAAAAGAGAACAAAGAAAATATTGGTGTGACCTCTGATGACAGTGCTGATAACCAGGATTCTCCTACAGCAGTCTTGTTACCAGACATGGCAGTCCCTCCTAGTTTCGACTCAGATTGTCCTGTGCATAGATTCCGCTGTGTCATTACAGGTGACCAGTGGTTTGCGAGGCCAGTTCTTTATCTCCATGGAAGGGATCATGATGTGGGATTTGATGGTATCAACCTCGAGACTGCTGCTGAAATAAGGGAAAATGTTATTGCTTGCGTCACAGGACAAATGAGCAAGGACAAGCAAGATTTCAGTATTCAGTCTGAAGCAAGTACAGCTTTTACTGATCCTAGAGGCTCTATTCATAGTGTAGGTCTTGATGTTCAATCTGCAGGGAAAGAATTGGTCTGCACAATTCGCAGCAACACAAAACTCAAGAACTTTAAGAACAATATTGCTGAATGTGGTGTTTCTGTGACATCTTTTGCAGATAAATATTATTTTGGTGCTAAGATTGAGGACAGCTTCTCAATAGGGAGGCGACTGAGATTTGCAGTAGATGCTGGTCGGATGGGAGGAAATGGACAAGTGGCTTATGGTGGAAGTGTCGAAAAGACTACCCTGTGAGAAACGAGAAGGTCAGTCTCTCAATGACATTCCTCTCATTTAACAAAGAGAGTTTTGGGTGGCAATTTACAGTCTGACTTCATATTGAGCTGAGGTACGACAATGTCAATGAATGCCAATTTGAATAGCCGGAAAATGGGCCAGGTTTCTATAAAGGTCAATAGCTCCGAACACATGCAATTAGCTTTAGTTGCAGTTGTCTCCATTGTCAGAGCCCTTTTGCAGAAAAAGCCTGTTAATGATCTTGAAAGTAGAGAAGCTTGAAAGAGGATGATTTTTTCGTTTTCATTTCATCTCAACGCGTTCACTTCACAAAATCAGAGAAATTCTCAAGCCTCAAAATCTGCAGGTAACTCTTTCATGTCAATTTTGATTCGATAACCTTGTATGCTATTGATATGAAGACAATGATCATATAGTACATTTTCCTATGACTTTTGATGGCCAAAGAGGTTTTTATTAGCCTATTAGGTGTACTGAAGTGACAAAAATGTGAGGGCACGGAAAATACTCCTCTTATTTTCGTTATATCAAGAGTTAAATTGCAAATAAGGTGAGAAAGATTAATTTTAATAAAGGAAAATTTTTCGTCAACGTTCTTGGATTAAATGAAGTTGTAAGATATTTATACTGCTCTCTTTGAAATGACAGCTAACTTTTTCTTTCGACGAAGAGGTGATAGATAGATTAAACGGGTTGCCTTCTAAAGAGTGATAAACAGAATAGTGCATCCTGGCTTGATAATTTCTAAATTTAAGAAACATTGCTGTGATATAGAGAAGTTGAAAAATACTATGAAAGATACGAGTTATTGTATTAGGATTTTCGTTCACATTATGAGGTATTCTTTTGATTCTATAATTATACCTTTGGAGAAATTTGTGGGTTAATAAAGGTCTCTAACCTTTATTTATTACTATATTTATGTCTTTTAAACTTTTTTTTTTCATCGTAGTCTTATCGTTAACCTTTTATTAGTTGGTAGATTTTGTCCCTAATGATGATTTTCGTCTTAAAGTTTGGTCATTGTACTTTAAAATGAGGAATAAATATTTAATATTAATTTTGTATTTATTTATTTTCTCTTATTTTAAAATACGAGGGGGCGAATAAATTTTTTTACTTCATATTATCGAAAATTTTGGATCAAAGATACTTGTGCTACTTTGAGAATAAGAATGCAATGAAAAAATTGGAGACATAAATATAATAATAAATCTACACTATTACTCTTTAACATATTTTTCAAGTATCAAGTAGGTCTCATAGTTTTAAAAAGAAATGCAAGTTAGTACAAATTGTTATATGAAAACTTTTGTCACTTCAATTCTTAGACAAACAAAATATAGCTTTATAAAATTAAACATTTTAAGAGAAATCTAATCATCAGGGATTAATTATAGATGCAACGAGAAGGTAGGGAATCGAATTGCTACTTGAACCATATAATTTTGAAAATAATAGTGCAATTTTCACAAGTGCAAATTCTTGTTTTGAATAGATAATTATAGACAATTTGACAATTCCAATTTTGAATAGACTTTGCTAAAACTTGGGAAGTGGGCCATTCTGCGAGGAGACTTCATAAGCTTCCTAAAATTGAAGCTCGACAAGAATGAAACGATACAAGTACTTAATCTTAATTTTAATTGTGAAACTCTCAACTACGTGTTTTAAAAAGGCCTAAATCGATATAAAAAATATATATACAGTTGAGGTTGTGTGTCCTTCAACCTATTACCTATTGCACTTTTTAGCATTTTCAACCTATTGTCGAAGTTTAAAGCATTGTATATATTTTATCAATAAAATATAGTTTTTATATTTATTTTTATTTCTATTTCTTAAGGAAAAAATGTATATATTTCTTTTTTTATTTTGTTAACGCATATAACAAAGTTAATTTTATCAGTAAACTCTACGAAATTTCATCAAGAACTTGTCCCAATCGTTGTGTAAAGTAATCTGAAATCACAGGGAAAAAGGACCTGCCTATCCAGTGCTAATGATAGAATGTTAAGATAGTCTCAAGTTTTAGCTCAAGATAATGAGGAACAAAACACCAAATGTTAGGACGTGAAGGAAACGGTATAAGATAATGAGGCACACTAGCCCATGGGTGGCCTGAGTTTCCAGTGCCACCGCCTCCAAGGTTGGATTGAGGAGAATATCAACAAGTTCTGTGTCCAGAGCGATAAGTCCGTCAAGGAATCTCAAAAATAAAACCTAGTAAAAATTTTTGCCATTTCTCAGTCCTGATCGTCGTCTCTACCTCCGATGATGATGACAATTAAGAGGAGGCGGGTTATGGCTATGATTGATGAGGACAAGGAAGAAAAGGAGAATGAATCTTAAAAGGGAAATAAGGAGAGGAGCATTGAGGAAGTTAGGGGATGATTTTGAAAGGGTGGCAGTTGTGAATGGGATAGGAAGGAAAACAAGAAGTCCGGCGAAGCATGGTGGTGGAGCTGGAGGCAAGGGGTCGAGGACGAGGAGTAAACAAAAATAGATCAAAGAAGTTGTGAGGTTGAAAAGGCTAAGATGGAGAAAATGAAAATGTATTAAGAGTGGAAAAATTATTGGTGTTGCGATGGTTGCGATGGTTGTTGGTGGTGTTAGAGGTTCACCATGATTGGCAAAGTGCGGTGGCTATAATTAGAGGTGTAGTGTGATTAATCAAATTGGATAAAATTGTACATTTCAATCCCAACCTTTACTCTCATGATAGTTATGCCGTCAATTTCTTTTGTAAGAATTCTAACTTCAACCTCTTATAAATTAAAGCAATCTATTTTCGATGGTTGATTTTGTCATTGCTGTTGTTAAATGATGCGAGTGTAATATACACAAGGTGTGAAGACCGTGCAATTTTATTGTATCCAAAATTGGCTAAGCTTAGTTCATAAGGATTTAAATTAATTGCTTTAGATCTTTAATAGTGAATTGAACAAATTGTCACAAGGTTTACATGTGAAACCAATAGGAAAAATTGCAGCAACGATCCTTATTCTTTCACTTCTTGCAGAATTTACTATAACCTTCATTTTATGTCACTCACAGTCCCTTACCTTTCAAAAAAAAATGCACATGAGGTCCTTTCCATTCATTTAATCGTTAGTTGATTAAGTAATATGATTTTAACCAAATTTAGCCAGAACAAAACGGATAACTTCATAATTATTACATTAAATAAATTAATCAAAAAAATAAAAAATAAAAATAATTATATAAATCACACTCTCCAGAAACAGCCACAACTAGTCAGAAATATTTCTTTCTCCGGCTAGAAACAATTGACACTACCACAGCTCCACAGCCACTGTTCATGCCATTGCACATTCGACAAACTAAGAAAACTATCTATTTTCCGCGTTATACAAACTTGGAACAAAAATCCAATTCCAATTCTCCAAAATCTCAAGCCTTATAAAACCCACAATTTTTCAATCGACACCATAGCTACGAACTACATTTCTCAATTTCACTACTGGTTTTCTGAAATTTTGCTGAAATTACTTAACCCACAAATTTTTGTACAACAAACTGCTTCTAGACATTTGTCAGAACTTTGCCAGCAATATGGAGGGAGAGATCTCATGGTTTGCCCATCAACGTAGGGGTAACAAAAACAACGTCTATTACAACTAGAGAGAATATATACTGAAAGTCACAAAGTTCAACCCATTGATTGCAAGTTACAAAGAGCTATTTCAGTCTGAGTTTTAAATATTACAATTCTTCAATCTTGCAGTGAGATGGGGAGTGAAGTAGGTGGATGTTGTGGTGGTGACCATAGTGCTGAAGGCGGCGATGGTGTAAAATGGTGGCGGCGACGGTGGAAGACGGTGTTGTGGTCGGGAATGACCCCCATGTGCATAATTTTGAAAGATTCGAGATTGTTGGTAGCACAAAATGAAGAATATGTAAAATCTGCAAAAAAGTAAAAGGTCAGGGACAATTACTGCAATTTTCCTAAACGAATATTCAACTAAAAGCATGACTGCACTTTACACTTCATTTCACACTTACCAATAAAACCTCGCCAGCTGTCACCAACCTACGTACCCTTGAACTTTGTGTTAGGGTTCCCACAATTCCGAATTCCCAAATTTCAATCCATCATTTATCTCTCTATTTCTGCATTGAAAATCCCAATTAATATGGGGTTTTATCAATACATTACCGTCCAAATGGGTGTCCCAATAAATTTTCACAAATTTTAGGAATTTTGGGCTTGATCGAGATTAAACATCAATTCAATGATTTAGGGTTTTGAAAATCCGATTCCCAATTTAAGATCAAGATTTCACTTTGAACTGAGCTCATTTTCTATCAATTTTTGCTCTTTAATTCGTCATTCTACATATATATACCTGCAGGGTTTGAAGGTTGTGAATTCATTAATGGCATCATCTGCATTCTTTATAATCTGCATCCTACATTCAGTGATATCGATAACTTGTGGAGCATTCATAATGTTTTACCTGAAAGAAATCTCTGTTTTCGGGCACGGAATTGAGACGGCACAAAAGCTATTAGGTTCGACTCCGCACGATCAGTTGTTGATTCAGATTTCCGATTCATTTGCCGGGCTGCTTTTGTTTGTGATCGGTTGTTTTTTGTTCATGGTGGCTTTCGTTCGGGATAAAGAGTTCCAAGGCTTCTTTGCAAAGGGATGCATTCTTCTTCATATCTCAATGGCCCTGTGGAGGGTTTACTTCGAGAGAAGGATTGACGATTTGGCGCACGATTGGCCTAGACAGCTTGCTGGTGATTTTGCGCTCGCAATTTCATGGGTTTTGTTTCTTGTTTATTCTTGGAGAGAGAAGTATGATTAATGTCCATAAATTGGTCCGACCCGATCCATGAGTTTTCCTTTTTCTTCTTGACGATTAAATCTTTAATGTAAAAAGACAGTCCAAATTGATGGTCTTTGATTTTTCTATGTCCTTTTCTTCTCTTACCATTCAAGGCACCTTCATACACTCACAGGACCTTTTCAAATTTTAAAGATTGAATAATCCAATTGTCATTCTGTAAAACCTAAGAAATGGGTTCACTTTATAAGATCTTGTAATATTTTGTAAGAAATGACAAGTTTTATGTAGGCTTTACCACGTGGTATTATGATCATGTGTCGAAGTGCCTGAAAGTAATATTGTTATTTATGAAGATATAGAAATATTCTCCATAGTGTTTTTAGTTGTTTTCTAGACATTGACACGAAGTACTTGTAACTATCGCATAGCGATACACTTGCCGAGTAAAATAATTATCATTTTTTAGTGTTTTTCATTTGCAATGATCTAGTTTGTAATACTACTGATTAAATGAGGTCTCTCGCTAATTGTACATGTAAATTATTTGGTCAAGTTCAATTTGCCAACTCGTCTCTCGATCAAATCTCATTCTAAGATAGTCCGAATGGTTGAGAACGAATGCCCCCACCAATTGTTTGAGGAAAAAAGCCGCCACCATCAAAAAGTCCCAATTTAATAGACAAGGTGTTGACACAAAAAAATTCCACTTTTTCTTTATTGCCAATATTTATGTTTATTTCATTTGGAAACTTGGGAGTTGAGAAAAGAATATACATTAATCACCACGAGCCATACAGCGAGTCTACATATTTCCACTAACCCATCTAGAACTAGATATTACCTGCGCAACACCCTCAAACACCAATATAGACCAAAAAATCAAAGCCGTCTAGATTGAGTTCAACAGTCCCCCCATAAAACCCCAAACATCCATGGCAGAATCCACCGTAGAACAAAAACTCTCAACCCCACCACAACCGTTGCTGCCGTCTCCACCGTTACCATCACCACCACAACAACAGTCATATTCCTCCATACTATTCATAAAACTAATGAGCAAAAGAAGAACATGGGTATTCCTATTCATATCTGTTTACACAATTTTACTTTCCCTGTCTTGGGAGTTCCTAAAATCTGTCCTTTCAAAGTACGAATCACTTTCTTCAATTTCAACTGGGTTTGAAGCCCTTTATGCATCTGGACTGTTGGGAATTGCCTTCGGGATTCTGTCGATGGTGGCGGCGTTGGCCGTGGCGGTGCCTGCCACCTTGGTGACGTGGATCACTGTGCTTGTCCTGCTGACTTTCTTTGGGAAGCCCAGAAGGGATCTGGTGGCTGAGGGCAAGAAATTGACAGGTGAAATCACTGGTTTCGTGATTAAGATTTTGATCAAAGAAGGGAATGTTGTTGCTGCATTTTGTGCTGTTCTTGGATATTTTGCACTTGTTAGAAAGAGTAGGGATTTTGAGGAATGAGATTCATTGTATTTTGTGCATATTTATTTAAGTAATTTTTTTCTTGGAATTTGATTTGAACCAGAACGCACGTCACCTCACCTTGTTCCCCGATTGCCGTGCATTGATCGTAGTAGATTCTTGGAGAACTTTGTGTGGTATGCAAATCATTTTTGGAGACAACGAAGTAGGAATCTCAAACTTGGTCCAAGGTTAATGAGATTTCAATTAAAATTGCTAGATCTCTTCATTTCGACCCACTTGCCAACAAACATTCACAGTTCAACAAGGATAGCTCGCAACTGCCACGACATTAGTAGGAGTTTTCCTAGAACATTTATTATTTTAATCTTGTTCTGGTTTTGTAGGAGAAATTAGGAGTTGGATTAGACCATAAATTAATGAGTGGAGTTTGTGTAAGCTTCTTGTGGAGCTACATTCTAACACTATTAATGTGTATTACATTATCAATTAATCTAATTTTTTCTTTTTTTGATTTATTTTCTCCCTTTTTTGTTTTAATGGAGCAAGGGATAATGTAGATGTGACAAAGTGTGGAAATTTGATGGGAGGAACTAACTTCGCACTTGGAAGTGACATGATTGTTCAATTGTTCCATTTAATTATTCTCTCTTTTTTCATGGACAGTGTGTTTGGTTTGTACTCTAGGTTGGCTAGTATGGAGAGGAGGACCATGTAAAATTTTTATCAAGGTTTGCAATTAACTCGAGCTTTTTTTCCCTTTAAATTTTTTTAGCCCCAGCCCTCTTCCACCTCACTTTATTTTCTTTATCACGTAGCATTTTGGTCCCCAAATTTAACTTTTTGGCATCTACATTCACAACTTTTGAAATATATGGTAGACGAATTTTCAATATATATGTTTTTTTGTTTATTTGTCTGTTTAAATATCACAACTCTCAAAATTCAACTATTTTATAAATAACTCTTGACATTTTTTACATGTAAGAGGACAAAAATTATATACTATTAACCGATGTACTAATCAATAGATTGAGAACATTACCATACTATCGGCATAAAAACTTTAGGACTAGTAGCATAACTTCTTTTGATTATAGTCTGCAAGAGTACTTTTTCACCTTTTTTAATACAATTAAGGATCCATATACATTTGATTTTCGAAATCTAATATTTGATGTAGATTTCACTATATGCAAAATTGATCTAATCAAAGTTCTATTGGACCCGTTAATTATATAAACGAAGATAAACTTAACCAATCTTATTGACAAGGACCCGGAGAAAAAATGATAATTCTCTTTAAGGCATGCTTTCATTTTGCTCATTGAGAAAAAAATACTGTTTGTTCAGATATATTTCTTTATAAACTTAATCTATGTTTATATGCAATATGATAATAAAGATATAAAATCTAATCCAAAACAAAAAGTATATGAATGTGCTTCTTGCATGTGCAATTGAATCTTGCTAGAGGTTGAAGTGTTTAACTTTACCTTTTGGTTTGACTTTTGTGATGGAATCTCACTTTATATCAAGTGTATATCCCACTTTAGATGTAATAAGACTAAAGTATATATAGAGGAGAGGATTGAAAAGAACGTAACTAGTCACTCACGAGGTACAAAATTTGAAAACTGAAATATTAAATTATGTCCCTCTTACACTGGTATTAATTGGACTTCTACCTTAAAACCCTCGTCTTAGAATCTCCGGACTTCGAATCCGATTAAATTCAATCACCTCTTGAATTTAAAAACAATTACACAGGCTCGATAATAATAATAATTAGGCTAAACACTCGAGATCAAATTTGATGTGCAATCCCCATAGGCATCAAATCTCCATAATTGAGTTTGGGCATTAAATGACCTCCTCTATTGTCTGTTGACTAATTCGAGTATTCATTGGGCTAGGCCCTTCTAGTAAAGAGCAGGTCTTGGACTGGAAGTTTTTGTTGTGCTGGGCCCTTCTAGTTAAGGGTAGATCGATAAGTTAAATTTTGTTCTTGTTGGGCCAGTCCCTTCTAGTTTAGCATCTCTTCACATTTTTGTGTATGCATATAAAGAGAAAATTACCTAAAATTCTTCTTTTCAAGATTAAAATTCAAAAATCAGATGATAAAATTTACATTTCAAAAATCAGGTGATGATTATGATTATTAATTGTAATTAATAAAATTTTAAATCTACATATTT
>CAIGRL010019345.1:0-11560 GCA_903798325.1 Fraxinus xanthoxyloides
TTTTTTATTTTTTTTATTTTGTAAAAAATGAAAAAAAGAAAAAGAATTTACATTTTCTTCATTATGTGAGTTCTTGAATTGATTTTTAACCATTTGGATTGTTGTTGGTTATTTTACATTCAAATTAATGGCCAAACACCTTTGAATATTTTTAGAACACATCTTGTATCTTAATTTCAAGACAAGTAATTTATAATGACTGTGAGATAATTAACCTAATTTATATCAGCTTTTAATTAATTGATACCTACCATTTAATTTGTGGGATTTAATTCTTAACTCAGTTTTGCCGTTTACCATACAGATCATTTAAGACATTCTGAAGACATTTTAAGGTTGTTGTCTGTTTATGCCTAAATTCTAATCAATATATCAAGTTTCATCTTAAAAGATTAACCTAATTTGGAATAAATACTCAAATCCCGATGTATCAGTGTCTCATTTTAGATCACAAAATTTGAATTTGAATTTTATAGGCTTTAATAATTAAGCAATCGATGTGAAATTTTATCAATAATATCAATGGTGTAATTCCATAAAAATCATTTAAACCAATAATTCAAGACTTTTAAAGATATTAAGGTATTTGTCTGCTCATTACCTAAATTTAAGCCAATAAATTAGATTTAAGATATTAATATCTTTGCTATTTTCAGATCATTTTCAGTTTTCGAAAATACTAAAAACACGTTTATTTACCTATTTTCAGAAATGAATTTTCAAATACGAGTTTAAAATTTACAAAGAGGAAAATGTCAAAAAAATTGTTTTTGCTGTTTTCAGTTAAAACTAAGCCAAAACTTCATTTGTTTATTTTTGAAAATAATTTTTCAAAATAACAAAAAAAAAAAAAATTTCGTTTTCAGCAATATCAAAATAGACACTTAAAACTCAAAACTAAAAATTGAAATACGAAAAGAACAACACCTAAGATTTTTGTCTGCTCATTACCTAAATTTAAGTCAATAAACTAGATTTAAGTACCAATTCAATTTTTTCACCACCAGAAAACTGCTGACTGCCTGTATGACATGCGGATGCGGGGTGAAAAGCTATATATAGTCCATAAGCATAGTTAGGAATAT
The DNA here is from genome assembly GCA_903798325.1 of Fraxinus xanthoxyloides. Lineage (NCBI taxonomy): Eukaryota > Viridiplantae > Streptophyta > Magnoliopsida > Lamiales > Oleaceae > Fraxinus > Fraxinus xanthoxyloides. Next base: position 1,086 of record CAIGRL010019345.1, read on the forward strand.
TTCTATTTTTAGGTTTTTTACTTTTAAGAGGATATTATGTCATGATAAATTGACTACATATGGAAGAATTAGAATCAATTAACTCCTAAGTTACTTACTTTCAAAAAGCAATTTTTTTATATAATTTAGAATTAAAAAAAAAATTATTCAAAGTAATTTTACCTTTTTAAGCTCAACCAAACATGTTCCAAGAAGTCAATGTGGGGAATTTTGGAGCATAGTTCGTACTTGAAATCATAGCAAAACATACAAGTATTTATATTGAAATTTAGAATTCCATCTTAAAATATCAATTTTTATTAAGAGGAATAACTCAAGTATTTATATATTAATTAATTTTTTCTATGTTTGACAATTCATAAGTAGCGAAGCTTCTTTGCAATCCTAATTGAATTTGAGTTTTTAGCATATGTTATCAAATGGGTATAAATGGTTCGATTTTGACGATTTTGACATATTTTCAAGTTAAACCGTTCATAACAACTTGATAAAATATCAACTTACAATTAAAATATCTTCCAAAATTACAATTATAATATAAAAACCTAAACTAACTCGATGGTTTTGAAAATGCAATTTCAATTTTATTTCGCAATTTGGTGTTTTTCACTTCAATACCTATTCTATCCTCTATATTTATTGATAATACTTACTTTTTTCACCATAATTAGATAAGGTAGAGCGAGAGCGAAATTCTATCATCAACAAGTGTTAAAAATACTTGAATTTCAAAAGTATATTATATTTAATCGAGCTTGAACAATCTTTTGACATTATGAATTCAAGCCAAACTTCGACAACCTTTTTTTTCATTTTATTTTAACTAAAAATCGTGGACAAATTTGAGCATAGAATGGACGTAGTAAAGTCTTGTACAACCCAAAAACACGTTGGAATACGCATTGAAATTAATTAATTTTTGATTTTTTTTAATTTCAATGCCGACAACCTTTTTATGGCTTCAAGGGGGTTGGTTGGTATTTTTTTTTGTCTTTCTTGAGGTTTCTTTAATTCAATTAGTTATGGGCATTCAAATCTTTTGATATTTGCTTTCCCAGGGATTTATAAATTGTTAGCTTTGTGGTGTATGGACTGAATTATGCACCAAAAAATTGAGACGATGGGAATGTCGTCTTTCACGAGCATTATGAACTTTCCTCTACTAATTCTACCCTTTTGATACCTTCAATGTAATCCGAAATGATTACTACATTACGGATAAATGGACCTATATAATTTTCATACTTGACATGGATTGCACAACTTTTTTTTCATACTTGACATAGATCGTACAACATTTTTCATACTTGACAAGGACCGCACATACTCTATCTTGAACTACATTAGATGTTTTGTAATACATGTACAAACTTGAAGATGTAGATTCTTTTGCTCAACATGCGAAAATGTATTACAAGAGAAGACCTAAGCAACATGATTCAATATTTTTATTGATCGTATTGTTCACTGGTTGAGCATTATGATTTAGTGAGTCTGAATCTAGAAATCGTCTATCAACATCACGGGCATCTCCCATATCCTTCACCAAAACCACAGGAGAACTAGGTTGGAGAGCTTTACTCCATTTCTGCATGATCTTTTTATCTTAGGAATTGTCGACAAGAGAAGTTTTTGTTGAGCTCATTGGATAAAGCATATGATGTTGAGTTTGGAGCACGTAAAAATTCTCTTATTACAAAAGAGAAACTTTTACTATTTGACTTTATAACAATGATCATGCTACATGTATATTAAGATTTACGTAACGCCACTTGACACTCTACCATTTATCAATTTAAAATACAATCAATTTTTTAATCCAATATTTTCCCTCCACATCATATGAAGTAATCCATTATGTACATTTTTTATGTACAAGTGACAAAATCCTTATAATAAACACACCTTGCGGGGGTTTCTTGAGGAGGTTGTTCAATGAATCTCCAAAATTATGGGATAATCTAGTTCCTCCAGAGTCCAGGCATCGGCATATGGCACTTCGATATCATACATTAGCACAATGGAAGGATTTCGTGCTTCCATTCAATTATGCACTATACATTGTAAAGTTTTTTCTTTCAAGTGTGTGTGATTTGAGATGTATTATCATTTCTCCGTTCTTTTTGTTGTAATTTTCGCAATTTTATCTAGTAAACTCAAGTTGCATCTATACGACATGGCTTTTATAATTCTAGAATTTAAGGTCTGTAATTACGAGTTGATTAAATGAGTAATCATCAATCTTTATTTTATTTACCATTTGCTCACTCCAAAATAAAAAATTATTGGTTGCTCACTCATTTTTACACAACGCTGCCCATTTTTCATCCATCTCAATTCCATTCGTCCATCTACGCAAAAAAGTCCACTTGACAGATGAAAATCCTATGTGACAATAAACGGTGTTAAAATTTGAGAGTAACTTATATGAGTAATCATCAACTTTTATATTTCGTTATTACTCGCTCACTCAAAAATAAAAAGTTAAATGGTTGCTCACCCACTTTTACACAATGTTACCATCCATTTTGATTTTATTGGGTCAGTAAATATTTATTCATTTTCTTCTGTTTAGTGATTTGGAGAGAAATTATTACATTCCACGTCCTTATTGTGAGAAGAACAATATGATACGTGTAATCCGCATACACTTTAGCTTATTTTGCTTCTTTAATTGCCACCTACCAAAAATGTCAATAATGCAGAAAAAGTAGAATTATCAGCAGTAATTGGAGCTGTCCACAGAAGAGGGTTTAATATCTCATTGAGATATACTGATCTTCAATTTTGTGCATAGAAAGTTGAATTATTGACCTGGAATGGAAGCCCAAACCAGACATTTAGGCTATATGAAATGCAAACTTGCAAATTATGTAAAACATATTATTGTAGGCACAGTTACACGGTGCTTAAGAAAAAAGATTGATTCCTTTTATAATAATATTTGGAAATCTTCAAAATCATCAAATCAAAATTGCTGACAGCCCTCTATAGAGAATTCTCTCTCTTCAGGTCAAGTCTTATTCCCTATTCTCACAGATCAGAAAGAATTGAACAGCACATTCTCTATCAACTAATATCACCCCACTCCCTAAAAAGGAAAAGGGAAAAATAAATAGAGTTCAATTGTACAACAATTGCTGAAGGGGCCAACTAAAGTACCTCAAGCATGCCTATAATCTCTAAAACAATAATTTCTAGCCAATCAATAGGAAGATTTTACTGTAAAGTATCATAATGTAACCCGAATTATGACCTAAATGGTAGAAAGAATGATTATTACGCCCAAAGTAGTCCATCATAGCCAAATTCTGAATTTGAAACTGCACAGTCAACCAACTCGTGTTGATCTATAGTTGCGACATGTCCTATAGAGTCCACATACGGTTCCAAAAGATCAGAAGACCTTTCAGATGGAATCCCGTAACCTTTGAGGATGCAATCAGATGCAGCCAACGCGTCTTCCCTTTCCATAACGACCAAAAAATTGTCTTCAAATTCGAAGACCAAATATCTGTCCTTGCAAGCTGATCAAATGCAGAATTGTGAGTGCAAGAGAAATTATATCATCACGGAAAGGAAAATTTGCATTTGTCGTTCCCCACCCAATCCCCAATCAATTTTTCTCTGGTTCAAAATCCCAAACCTTCAATTTAGGCACACCTTAAGTCCCCACTGGATGGAAACCATCACTTGTAAGATAGTCACATAACTTGTACATGACCTCCTTTTTGAGGGTTGTTTTCCTCATTCTAAAGAAACAGTTCAAAAGGGGACAATTAATGGGAAAAAAGGAAAAATAAGTGTAGACAAAAAAAAATAACCCTAAAAAATAAGGTGACTGTTTGACAATTTCCATACAGTACGAACCAACTTCCATCAAAAAATTGAAGTTTCAGAATTTGAACGCCAAAAAATTCAATTGCGGATCAGGTGCTCCATTAGTCAAAATTTGAGGACAGATGCTAGTACTTACAATCAACCAGATGTGCTAGGTGGTGAATGTTTCTGATCCAAGTTCCATTTAACTTCAATACCTGTAATAGAGTTTGTCTTTAAGTTTCAGTTGTAAACAAGCATTCTTAGCTACTTTTTCACTTGCCTGTTCATTGCTCAGATCTTCATAACCAATATTTACTTCATTTGCCAAGACCTGCAAGCAATATAGATATTTAGCAACTTTTCCCATGCATACAACAGAATATTGATTTGCCCCAAATTTTTTGATGGGATGCCGTTCTCTCAAGGCAAACTTTCACTTAGACAAGTAGTGGTGGTGTCGGGGAGGACAGAGGGGAAAGAAGAAATAATTTCAATTGACTCGGCAGGACCTAAGCAGAAATTTGGTTCAGGCAAGGGTTATGTAAAGATATATTTTTCAAAATTCTATTTATATGTTTTTGTCCTTTTCTTGTTATAATAATTGCAATCGTTTATGTTCAGCCAAATGTGTGGTGCTCTCTGTAAAACAAGTTATAATGAAAACTCCTCGTGTACCACATGTATCAAGATGATAAAAGCATGGTGCGACAACATTGGATTGGACAGACGCAGATTTGAATCTTTCTTGGAGCTCTTTTGCTATGTCAAGTGAGAATCTAATGGTTGGATGAATTCTTTGGAATGGAATAATAAAGTTAAAACCCTTCCGTGTCCTCGTATGAGAGGTTCAATCATGGTCACAACAGATTTGGTGTATATGAACAGCATATGTGCCTGGCATAACCAAAGGAGCAACGAAGAAATGTTCCTTCTGTTGGACTCCGTGGAGCCTCACTATAGGAGTGTATCGGACATTACTAATCTTGTATTAGGTCGCCCTCGTTTCATTTTTCTTAAAAGATTAAGACAGAGACTTGTGAGAAAAAACCTTGTAATCTCCTTTATTATAGTGAAAAAATTCCATCAGCAAGTCAGTGTAGCTCTCAAGCTGAGGTGAACCACCTTAAATCTAAGTGTCATTATGAGTTTGAGTTTCTGTTTTCAGTTTTGTTGAGTATTGCTCTTGGCATTGAGATTAGGACCTTATCACTAACACTTTCGGATGAGAAGCTGTTTGGGAAGTATTAACACACAAACCTGTGATAGGATCACGATCTGTTCCCCTTTGAACCTAGCCATTGAGTACCGCGCCTTTGTCAACAGCTTCAACTGATCAGAAGACAAAAGCTACTAATAAACCACGGAATTCGAGCAACGTATAGTATTATCACGTCATTAGAAATTGGAAGAGAAAACTACCCCAATGGTATCTTCACATTCTTCTCTGTTGAAATAAATAAGTACAAATTAGCTTGTAATAGTAATAGAAACACCATGCTGTAATTTATTTGAAATTGTGAGAAACAATAAATACAAGGAAAAAGGTCAAATAAACAAAAACAATCTCATACATACTCGATTAAAGGTTCTGATAGAGGTGTAAACACCAATCCAGCAACTATTAAATATGAAGGCTGACCTCCTTCAATATGATACGGAACCTTGAGGAGATTTTTGTAAAAATCATCAATATCAAAATGTCCAATCATATTATCCAGAAAGAGAGCAATTTATTCAAAGATTTAAACATTTCTCTACTTACCAAATGCACACGTGGATTCATGATGGCTTGAATTTTCATAAATTGTCCTCCTCTGATAATGCCAAGCTCTGCTACATCACCTGCAAATCTGAAATTGAGTGGTCTTTGTATTAGAATCGAGGACAAGTGACTTAATAGAAAGCTAAATGTATTTTGTAGATCCTTAATTCAGGCTAGGGAAGTCATGATCTCTTTAGAATGATAGGATGCTATTACTCAAAACTGAAAGGCAGTATATAAGATAAGAGACTGTGGATATAAAACGTTGGTGGAATTCTAAATAATGGCAAAAAATAAAAAATAAAATGTGATTGCAAGCACAGAGTTCAGAGACCTAATTCCTCATGTAAAGACTGTCAAGGTAAAAGCTATCAAACTAAAATTGGACAAGAATTTTTAAATGAGGACTAAAAAAGATTGATGCACAAAGCAATAAGATCTCTTTTAACAGTTTCAACAATTGAATAGAATCACATCAGGACGGAAGACATCATGCTACAGACATCCATACAACTTATCAAGAATAACATGGTGCAGCACAAGGATTAAAGTAGTAGTCTTTTAGCTATTGATGCGCAATAGATGTACAGTTTAACGTGCTGAAAATGTTAAAAGTTTATTTAGAGAATGACCCATAAAATGCCGTATTTTGTATGGATGCAAGGCAGGTTTAACACGAAATTCAACTTTGTTACAGAAGTCGAGAACTTTACTTTTGACTAATAAGATAGCGAAATGCAATGCGTTCAGTTGTTTGGAATGGCACTGTCCCTTCACAACCAACACGAACATCATCAAAACTTACAATGACGTCCCCCTGGAAGAGAAAGAAAGATCCCTTGTTATTTGATTTGTAACACCATCAATATTTTTGAGTTTGTGCCACCGATGATGCATGGATACTTATGCTGGTGTCGTGTGGACATGCATAGTGTCGTGCCAGTCATACACTCCTCAAACTCTCCAAGACATGTACTATATGTATATTCCTTCACCGGAAGAGTAATCTATAGTTTTAACTTAAAGTTAACATAACAAATAGCTATTTATCTAATTTAAAAATTTCATGAACAAATGTCAAAACTAAGAAAAGGAAAGTATAAACATAAAGATAAGAATATGTAAATATAAAGTTTTAAATAACTTAAAATTAACGTGTCAGTCTCCTAGGTTTTTTAAAAATCCTGTCGTGTTGTGTTGTGTCCGTGCAACATAGTATGTTAATGAAATAACAGCAGCCTTAGGTATTTGTTTTGATACTTAAAAAAATAAAATCAAAAAGTATAAAGAAAATTATAATAACACAACATTGAGCCACTATCGAGTTGCCTATTTCTCACGACATCAATTTTGACCAAATCCATCGGCACCATTCAGATCTAATTACACTGTACATGAACTATGCGTGATGAGCAAGACAATATTATTTAACCAAGGTTGGGAATCAATGCAAAAAAATTTCCATTTTTTGGAAATATTAAATTCTTGAACTAGCCAAGCGATGAATAAAAAGATTTCTTGAACTAATTATAATCCGAATGGACATTAATTTGACATACAAATGATATAGGCCTTACTGCAGTTACTCATTCGTATAGCTTCTCTATAATGGGTAAGTTTTCCAATGTTTTTTACAACTTATTCTTTTCAAATAAAAGATTTCATAATTTTTTTCTCTTAATTCCAAAAACCAGAGAATTAAGTGTTACAATAACCACATTTAGAAATCACTATGATGAGGTGCCTAGCAATAAGATGTTTCTTGCAAGGTTCACTAGTCAATAATGAAAACCAAACTCAGATGGTGCAAGCAACTAAAGTATGAGAATAGCACGCAAGAAACTGCAAGATGTGATGCAAGAACATATTGGTGGTGGGGAACAAAAGAGATTTCCATTATGAAGGATGACATACCTTCTTCAGTACATTACTGGCATCAGAAGTTGGCTCAACTCTCCGCACAAGTACACCCTGCAGAATATAATAATATAGGAAATATATCAAGTGAGTGCTATATAGATTCTATGAAGCATAGACACTCCTAGGGTGTAGAATCCATGTCTGACTAGTATTGGACACCGACATACCTTGTGTACTAGGTGAACACGCTACAATGCATGTTTCATTTTTCATAGATTTTTTTTTTTACACTGTTGATGTCTCAGAGACGTGTCCAACAGGCATGCGGTGCATCTATTTTATACTTTTTTCAATTTTTGAGACGTAGAGATTGCCCAACATGTGAGAGACAGGATAAATCCCACTGTAGAATATAAAAGTTGTAGCATACACTGCTTAAAAAACCATGCATTCTCGATGTAAAACATTTTGAAAATGAGCCAAAATCCCAGGTGGCATCCTGAGAACTGTTTAAGAAAAAGTTGTGATCATGCAATCTACAGCATGTACCAAATCATATATTTGTACAATTATAAGAATTTAGACAGTAAAACATGTGGATTTTCTAGTCTAGTTCAATTAAAAAGATAAACCTCATTTGATGGAACATTTAAGCAGGCCCGCAAAGCTGGATTCTCCAATTTCTGCAACAACACCCCAAGAGAAGGAAAACCTGAAAATGTTGCTAAGATGTTTATTATATGCTTCATCGACAGAAGAAAAAAGTTACTTTCATACATGACCTTAAAAGAGTAACAACAAAAACTAAATTGCAAATTTCCTTCAAGGTACATGCAATGAATTTACAATGAGTTCTCCACTGCATAAATGATTTCATGGAAGTTCATCTTATTGACAAGTGACAAATCCCCAATTGACACTCTTATCAGTTGCAGGTCTACAGAGTTGTTGGGGTCTCCACTAAAATTCAAATCATCTGACAGAACTCATATTTTTTCTCAAAATGATCAATTGTGCCCCATATGGTAGAAAGAAATAATACAGTGCACTGACCCGTTTGTGTACTTGTGACAGGGTTGCCTACGGGAAACATGATTACTATGCCAGTAAAAAATAACGAGAACGTGACAGAAAGAAAAAAATCAACAACGTAACTCTTGATCGAGTTAAGAATACAAAGGAATTTAATTGTATGAAGTTGTTCGATGAGCCTATTAATCCAAAAATACTAACATGACTTGAAAAAAATATTAATGTTTAAGATACACAAGCAAACGTGTTTTGCGCCCAGGCATTCCTGGGAGGCAGGGGGAGAAAGACTCATTCTCTGGATCAACTGACCTTGAATATAATTATATAAAGTTGTGTAAGCCTATAATCTTTAAATACTAAAATGACTTACAAAAATATTAATGGTCAAAGCATTACAGCTACACAAGCAAAATGTGTTGGCCATGCCAATTATCAGAAGTAACTTTTAAGCAGTGCAGTCTAAATTCATAAGGTGCAAGAAGCATCACCAGTGTATTTCCCATTCCTCTCATAGTCCTCCAGGAAATGAGATACAACAGTAGTTGGAATCACGTAGCCAATATTCTCAGCCTCATCAGATCTGTAAACCTAAAAGAAATGTCTCGTGAAAACATAAAACTGATAAGAAATATGCTAACAACTGTCACTCTGTCAGAAAACCCATCAGCCTGTGAAGCTATAAGATTAAAATACTTGCAATAAACAGATAGTGACTTTTCAAAAGTGTTGCAGGCAAATACTCTACCTAAAGCAAAATGGAAAATAACAAATCTAAAAAGTAAAACCTAACAGATTTTGATATTGAAATTGAAATTCGACTAGAAAAAACCTACCTGAAATGCCACTCCAATACACTCTCCCCGGTCATTGAATGCAGGGCCACCACTATTACCTAAAATATAGCTACTACACGTGAGGGAAAAATAATAATATATTTTTATCTGTATGGCTATAACAATATATGTCAACCGAGTGAGGTTAAAGAAATTTGGAAATACATGGAATATCTGACCAGTAAAACCATGTTTGGCTAAGCTTAAAGCTTAAACATGTCCGAGGTTTTTTAAAAAAAAAAATTCGGATTTTCAGTAGTCGGTACAATCTTACTTCTTGAGAAAAAGTCTTTAGTTACAGTCAAAAAGGTAAATTACATTTTTAAGCTTGGCTATACATGCTCAGAAAGTACCAATTCCTAGTAGCACAATGCATACTTACCAGGATTTATTGCTGCATCAATTTGAATACCAAGTAACTCAGATGAGCCATGGGCATATGATGTAACCTGAAAGAGCACACAAGGTAAACGCTAAGTTCTATTATAACAAACCTCGAAAAAGCTAATAGTCCAGGAATGAGGTAGCTGAACAACTTATTCTTCTTCTCTTTTTGCAAATTGTGTTATCTAAAACTTTCAATGGTTTTGCTACTTTTCATCCTAGTGAAATAGGATCACAAATATGTGCGTGATTCATTGGATTCTGGTCAATTCACCAATGTTATCAAAACAAATCTTCTGGATTTTCTGCAGTTTCCTCTTCATTTTCATTAAAAGCTAAAATGGTTGACAGCAAAATGAATTCATCCTGGCCTTGGTTATGAAAGCCACCACTTAGTTACTCTTTAACAAGGTAATAGCTGACACCCAGGACTGTTGATGTAGGAGATTCCTGTGACTGTGAGAGCAATTTTGCATTATCAGTTTTGAGCTCAAGTTGAGATCTGAAATTCTTACTTACACATACTTGATATGCCTCAGAAAAGTGCTCTTGCTCTGAAATTGCGAATTCACAATTTCAGAGGAAAGCTGTCAATAGTTATGACACTAAGATGTGGATTGCTGTGAACTAATCGATCAAAATACAGTGAGAAACAATTTCAGGACAGGAGTGCTGCCAATTGTAGGTGAAATTATGCAACTCAGAAGCAGATTGTCGTTCAACTATTACACGTGACCAAATTCAGCTTGAGACAATCCAGTAGCTGGGGAAAATAAGAGATT
>CAIGRL010019375.1:0-14145 GCA_903798325.1 Fraxinus xanthoxyloides
AACTTATCAAAGGGCAATGAACTTAATTTTTCATGATATGTAGGCCAAGAAGTTAGCAAGTCTTGGATGGAGCATAAAATGGCGTCAGCCTCCTGTAAAGAAAGTGGAAGCAGTTAGCATTCCCATTACATCAATTGAAATAAAGATGAATGATGAAGCAAAGTTTACCTCATCAGCAACTTGGGAAAGTTGAGGCACATCACTGATTGGAGCAATCCCTTGTGGAGACTTACCTTTGTCTAAACCAGCAGGCTTTTCTACAATAGGCATATTTCCAAGAATCTCTGCAAGGAGTAAGTGATAATGAGTCAAAAGCCAACAATATAAACAAGAGAGAAAACTTTAAAGTCTGTATTACCTTCCGGTTCAACACATGGGGGTCAACGCCCTGGGAAGATGGAAGCTTTCCAACTTGACTTAAAGATAAAATCCCTTCCCCAGATGACTTGGACGAAGAAACATTGGAAGAAGGAGGTGAAGCAAGGACCGTTGAAGGTAGAGCTTTCAAAGGAGATACGAAACCTTTCTGGAAAATCCAGGTAGCACATTAATATACTAAGGATTTTTCACGAATGAACAAGTTATGCATAGAAAAGCAAATTCAAGTATCTTTCTCCTGATGACGAGAGGGGCATCATCATCGGGCAAACTTGACGGAGAAAAAGCTAGCTGTTTGCGGCTAGAGACATCATTAGTTGCCCCGGGTTGAACAGAAGAAGAGCCGACAAAGCAGGATTTGTTGTGGAACATTTAATGCGGACAGGGGAAGACTTTGAAGGGGAAATAGAAATTCTGGCAGATAGGGGAGCGATAGGAATTGGAGAAGTAGAAGAAGTTCCTGACCCATCCAAAAAATGGAAAGCATAGTTAGTGTCAGTTGCAAACAACCTATGCTTCACCGACGGCCAGAGTTGGTCAAAAATTGGGTAATTAATGAAAGTAGGGCTAAAAGGAGCCAACGAAAAGCCTTGAGTTACAAGGGCATTGCGGGCTTCAATGGCATGTGCCTCTATTTTGGTAATAGTATGAAAATGGTCAGTTAAGCTCTTAGAAAAACATGGAGGAACATTTCAAGTTTAGCCAAAACCCAGCTGGCGGGCAACGAATTGGGGGGCATATAGCTCAACCCCTGTCTTAGCATTTGTCTCGGTCAAAATGTTATGGAACAAGTCCTTCCCAACTCGATATTGAACCCAAACCGGCAAAGAGGTGCTCACATCTTCCATGGTAGAAGGAGGTTGCACATAAATTGAGATTTGATGAGCAGAGAAATGGAAAAATGAAGGAATCAAATTCAAAGTGTAAAAGAATGTGAAAACCTCCATATTAGACATGTTTACAAGGCTTAGTCGATTAATGAATAGCCCATAACAGCTAACTGATCTAGGAGAAGTTGAGGAGCACCAAGCTGCGGAAAATATGCTCTCAACCACAGTTGAGCAAGCCAAGAGGCCCATTACCAGTAGGACATGCATCATTCCGCAATTAGGATTGAAGAGAAGTCATACATCTATTAAAGGAAACTAAAACTAGCGAACAGAGATTCAGAGGCCAACCACGCGCTAATTCATATGTTATGGGAAGGTAAGACATAAAAGGTTTCATGCTAGGCACACAAAGAACATATTTACAGAGCCAAACCTAGAGAAAGGAAACACGTTCAGCATTGGTGGGTTCAGCACTAGTGTTATTATAAAGTGCTTGCATGCCCGAATAAGAATCAGTAAGCTTCTTGTCAAATCTTGGGGCAGCGCTAGTGACCAAAATGGTAGGAGAGATAGTGTCGCTCAGAGGCGGAAGATTAACCAAAGTGCCAACATCTCTTAAAGTAATGGACATTGGACCAAGGGAAAAGATAAAGGTATTATACTCAAAGGACCAAAAACTTAAAGCGATGGGGAAATGAACGGGATCATAAGTTAGGGGATGATAAGCGATTTCTAATAAATCAGAAATTCTAGCACGATAAAAAAATTCCTTGGTGGGGGCATGTTTTACTAAGCTTGCATGCCAAAAATGGATAGTAGCATCAGATATGGGCCAAGTGCGAATACCTCGTTTTCGGATTGGCTTTAATTGAAAAGGGTTCAAAAAATTAGGATCTTGAGTGCAAGGGAACAACTGGCCCACCACGGCTTGCCCCACAGAATCAACATCATTTTTATATTCAACTTGTTATGTTCCCTTTTGAACTCTCGTATGATGTTGTCAGTCACAATTTACAAGGTTGAACCCCATGATTGAAAAGTTTTAGCAAATGAGCCTTCACTTTAGAATATGACCACTGTTTTTGCTACAGTAGTTGCAACTCTAGGGTCGATTTCCTCCTCCACCTACTGCCGTACCCAGAAACTTGACATGATTCCACAGTGTCTTATCATCAAAAATTTGTCCATGAATAAATGGTCTTACAAGTGTTTTTTGTGTTTCTAGATTCTCTTGCAAAGAGATGGATGGGTTCATGATTGAATGCTAAAATGGGATAATGGAAGAAAACAAAGAATGGTGTAACCGTTGATTACTTTCTTGAAGAAGGAAATGGAGCTAGATTGTTTCTTCTTCCAATGAGATGATGGTCCAATGATATCTTAAGATTGTTTCTTCCCAATTACATCAACTAATTTGGAGGCACGGGTCACATATGGTCCATGAGATGATGGCCAAATTAAAATGTTTAAAATAGAAATTTTATATTAAAATTAGTATTTATATAGTAGGGATTAGAATTAGTATATCTTCCATTGAGTTAGATTATTTCTTCTTCCAATTGGATGGTTGTAGAATTAGGAAGATTTCAATTTCTATTTGTAGAGCATCTAGTTGAGGATAATTAATGGTAATTAAGGTGCAATAACCTCTATCCATTTTTATTTTTATTTTGGTCTCCATTTGCTAAGAGAAAACGTTTGATATTTATGGGAGAGAAGATTTCAATGCTCAATCACTACGATAGGAGATATCCATTTTTCTTATATATATTAGGTGAACAAAATACATATTATAGTAATTACGATATAGTAGTTGTTGTGAAAGTCAATAAACTTTTGTGTATTATAATGATAACAAAAGGCCTATATTTATATGGTAAAATTAGGAATACAATGATAATAAAAATCAAACAAAGGAAAAAAGTACAATTATTTTGGAGTATTAAAGATAAATGTTGTCTCATCAAAACCTTAATAGGAAAACTCAGTGAAATAAAATCTAAGCGAAGGAAAAAGAGTACATCTACTTCTCATGATTTTGATCAATGAAAATCTTTGAGTCAATGTATTCCAATCTTGTGAACCAATTTCATGAATGTAGATGTTGACAGTGTTTTTTTTAAAAATAAGTCAGCCGCAATCTCACTTAAACAAATTTATTGATCACCGACGTTGTTGACACCAACCTCCGAGGTCGATTAATTCAGATTATTATATGTGATGAGTAAGTGCTAATGTGAATTCGGTAGAGTAAGGTCAGGTCGACGATAGTTTGACTTGCACCAGAAGTTTGTGTAGTTTATCGAGGTTAAAGGAAACATAATGATTAAAGATCACTAACAAAATATATAACCCACCAATTAGTGAAATACACATGGAAATGTCTTATATCAGCACCCACTTAATCTTCTAATCAAAAACTTTAGCTTGTTCCCCTAAGAAATTCATTAATTATTAGGGACCACCTGCAAGTTTAACTTATAATAACTTGACAAACTGAGCTCAACACCCAATCTAATTACACTAACAAGCGTACTTCTTCAACTCGAAATTGTAGTTAACAAAACGTGAAGTAGAAGATATATGCATATTTACTCCTATAAAAGGATGATGAATGGAAAAAGAAAGACAAGAACACGGGATCAAGGAAATTACGAACTTTCTTATATTTCTTATATTTCAAATATCTCCTCAGAGAAGGGAAAGGAACTAATGCATCACCTTTTGTAATCCTTTGGTTATATATTAATCAATCCGTGTTTATCCTCTAAGTTGGCTTGAGATTTATCGATTTATTTTTCAACATCAACAGTTTGGTGCTAGAATGAAGGCCTAACTTGAAAAGAATAGCCCTATCTCTCCATTAAGCCCACGAAATAACAATATTATTGATGAGTTTTTAGCATTTGAAAATCACTCTTATACTTGTCCCTAACAAATTAGCAATCCACAAAATGCTGGAATGAGACGAGGTGAAAACAAAACTTCTGACCCTCAAACGGTGGCAATGAGGGAAGTCATTGAAAGATTGACAAACGTTGTCAGTAGACTGAAGTATAACCAAGTTCGTAATCCACCACAGGATACTGAATCTTCCCACCAAGAAAGAACCGACGACTTTCCACCAGAAAAACTTTCCAACTCTCGTGTGGAGAACCTCCAAAAGTCGAACTGAAGAAGTCAAGAGTTTTCCTCTAACGACAAAACCAACTGTCAGGAGAACAAATAGTGTATTTCATAGATTGGGTTCTCAACACTCTTTAACATCTACAAGTAGGCACGACAAACCCCGTACTAGTCACCATGTGGAACGACCAATGCCTGAGATGAGTGCCCTGAGGAAACGCATAGCTGATTTGGAAGCTAGAAATAAGGGGAGCATAGAAGAATACCTCACAAAACACCACTCTCCCTTCACTGAGGACATTTGCCACTGCCTCGAAAGCTGAAAATGCCACAACTGACCAGGTACGAAAGGGAAAGTGATCCCCTAAGTCCTTTAGACAAATACGCTTCTTGGATGGAATTGCAAGGAGTTGGGGATGCTATAATATGCCGCATTATTCCTCTAACTTTGGGAGCTCAAAGGTGGTTCAAAAAATTACACCAAAGATTTATAAAAAATTAGAATGATCTTGCTACAGTGTTTCTCGCCTAGCTTATGGGTTCGATAGCAAGAACCACACCAAATGAGCGATTGGAAAGCATCGAACAAGGGAAAATTGAATCACTCAAGAGTACCTGAGCAGGTCAACAAACAATCCATGGAAGTAGAAAAATTTATGACGATGTTGCACTCATAGCAGTCCTTTCAGGATTAAGACCAAGGACAAAATTTAGGTGGTCTATCCATGAGGATGGACCTCGAACGTAACATGAATTTTTTGGCCGAGCTGAGAAGTATATAAGTACAGAGGAAGCCACATCCGACCAGGAGGATTTTAAACAAAATCTACGGTCCCCACAACGAGCAAAAGGAAAATAAATAGAGAAAGACCTCTTGAGAAAGAAGGGATCAAGATCGCTCGATACCGTATCCCTGCAAATTTCGTGAATACCACTCATTGAATGCTACTGTGGAAGAAGTTTTCTTGCATACCGAGGAGAAAGAAACATTTCGCCAACCTCCGCCTTAGAAAAAAGAGTTATCTGGGAAAATTCAAAGAAAGTACTACCATTACCATAGGACGATGGGGACATAACACTGATAATTTCATAAACTTGAAAGAAGAGGTGGAATCACTCTTTTGACGAGGTTATTTTCAAAAGTTTGTGGCTAAACCCAAATAAGCAAATCCAACTGGAGTCCCACAACCTAACCAACAAGGGATGGCCCAACAAGTTTGGCTCCGACCCTAAACTCGAGACCCACAACATCGAGCTACAATCCGAACTTTGATAAGCTACAATCAATGCCTCGAGGGTTCACGAAGAGCCAGGCGCAGGTTGGCACGCAATGCCTACATTTAGCAAAACCATAATGTAATGTATCAAGAACCAGAGGTCAGCACACAGACATACTTCGAATGGTTCGAATTTTTAGAAAAAGATGCGCACAGAGTTCTATAGGATCAAAGTGATGCACCGGTCATAACCATGACCGTTGTAGGAGTATAAGTACATTGGACCCTGGTAGACAATGGGAGCTCAATTAATGTGTTGTACTCTCGAACTTTTGAACAAATGGGGATACATGAATGCTACCTTCAACCATATTTCAGAAGGTTACAAGGGTTTTCTGGAGACCTTATTGAAGTTTGAGGACAAATCGTGTTAAGTGTAGAGTTAGGTGAGCTCCTTTGCCAGAGAAGGATCTTAGCCGACTTCATTGTCGTATATGTCCCTTCAAATTAAAATGCTATACTGGGAAGGCCCATACTACACGAGTTGCAAGTTTCCACCTCAATATATCATTATTGTATTAAATTCCCAACTCCAAACAGACTAGACATGATACTCGAGAACCAGGTCAAGGCAAGGGCTTGTAATGTCGACCTAGATAATCCTCAAGTCCAAATGTTGAAAAGCGAACAACACCGATGGACAAGAGAATCAAGATTTAAAAAACCCATTGTAGTAGATCTATCTGAAATCAGTATTACTAAAGTTTTAGTTGACATAGGAAGCTCTCTCAACATACTTTACATCAATACCTTAGAGTGGATTGGAATTCTCTTGAATTTCCTACAACCTTATCCGAACATGGTCTTGTGAGGGGAAAAAATTTGAATGGACATCCGAGTGCCAGCTCGCCTTTGATCAGCTGAAATTGCATTTAAGACAACAACTAGTGTTATCAAAACAAAAGCGAAGAAGATATTGATGCTATATCCAGCAGTATCTGAACATGCAGCCATTGCGGTATTAACTAGGGAGGAAGAATGAGTACAAACATCCTGTCTATTATGTCAGCAAAGCCTTGTATGAGGCCGAACTCCCATATTCTCCATTAGAGAAATTAGTCTATGCAGTAATCATAGCAGCTCAAAAGTTAAGACCTTACTTCTTAGAGCATCCAATCGAGGTCTTAACTAATTATCTATTAAGACTGGTTTTACAAAAACATGATACTTTAGGAAAGATGGTTAAGTGGGCAATAGAACTCGATCAATTTGACATAAAGTATAAACCACGTACCTCCATAAAGGGCCAAGCTCTCACCGACTTGATTACGGAGTTCAGTTCATACCCAACAGAAGAGTCCCATGATCCTCCACCGAAACACAAGCAGGAGCTGGGATTATTTTGATTAATCCAAGCCACCAATTGTTCTATAAAGCGCTGTCATTTGATTTTAGTGCTTCGAACAATGATTCCAAATATAAAGCACTCATAGTTGGTCTAAGGGTGGCGAGAGAAATGTCGATGGACCATTTAATAGTTTACAGTGATTCGCAGCTGGTGGTTAACCAGGTCAATAAAGCTTACCGAGCGAAAGAAGAAAGTATGAACAATTGCCTCAAAGTTGTCAAGCAAGAGATGAAAAGTTTCAAAGATGTGCAGATCGAATGAGTTTCACGAACTCAAAACGGTCGTGCCGATGCTTTAGCTCGGTTACTAACTAGTGAAGGGATTGTGGAATTTGATAACATCCCCTTCGGGAGGATCTACCACCTAGCCATTGAGGAATTGGATGTAGTTTTTATGACAACCGACTAAAATCAATATGGATGGATGAGATCATTGCGTATTTGAAAACAGATTCATGTGCTAAAGATCCTGTTACGGGGAGAAAACTCAGAGTGAGGGTAGCCGATACACATTAATCGACGACATCCTATATAAACGAGGGTATTATGTGCCCTTGCTTTGGGGCTAAAGTGAAGAAGGTACACGGTATGCTCTGGAAGAAGTGCATTGTATGTGGAAATCATGCCGGAGGACAGTCGTTAGTTCATAAAACTATACGACAAGGATATTTTTGGCCTACCATGAAAACAGATGCATTGGACTTCGCTAGGAAATGCAACAGATGTCAGCGATTCACCCCCAATATAAATCTTCCACCAGGAGAGCTGAATTGTGTGATGGCCCCGTGGCTCTTTTCCAAATGGGGGACAATCTGGTTGGCCCCATGCCTACTGGAAAAGGAGGAACAAAGTTCGCGATCGTGGCGGTCGATTATTTCACTAAATGTGTGGAGGACGAACCCTTGGCCAAAATAATTGATCATAAGATTACTAAATTCATATGGAAATCTGTTATATGTAGGTTCTGGATACCACATTCCATCGTGAGGGACAACGGGAAACAGTTTAACAATGTTCGTTTTGCAAACTTTTGTGGAAAATTTGGGGTACAAAAGTACTTCTCTACGCCAAACCACCCTCAAGCTAATGGTAAGTTGAAGCAATGAATAAGATCATCAAGCATACGCTGAAGGCCTCAAAGGGAGGATGGGCTGAGGAACTCCCTAGTGTGTTGTTATCTTATCGCACTACATCCAGAAACAGAATCGGGGGAACCTCTTTTTCTTTGTCTTTTGGAGTAGAAGCTATCATCCCACTTGAGATAGGAATCCCCTATACTCAGATAATGCATATTGTGAAAAAAGGAACGAATGGATTTGATAGAGGAAAAAAGGAACGAGGTCAAAATCAGAAATGCGGTATACAAACAACGCAGTGCAATGTTTTAGTAACAAGAGAACTTAATTCTAGGTCTTTGGGACCTAACTGGGAAGGTCCTTACAAAGTAACCAAGGTACTACTTACAAGAGCGTATGAGTTGGAAGATATGGAAGGAAGACCTCTACTGCATCCCTGGAATGCAGAGCACCTAAAAAAATATTACCAGTAAAATGATGATTATGCTTTGTATTCCATGTTGTTAATAATAAAAATATATGCTTCTAAAGTACATGATCACTGGCATATTGACTTAAGCCCTGCTCATGAGCAGGCTGAACTAAGATTACATGTGCTGCAACATTTAGTGAAAATTCCTATAGGGAAATACTTAAGCACTGCCCATGAGCAAGCCGAGCTAAGATTGCATGTGCTGCAACACGTAGTGGAAATTCCTATAAGGAAATACTTAAGCCCTGCTCATGAGTAGGTCAAACAAAGATTGCATGTGGTGCAACACTTAGTGAAACTTCTTATGAAGAAATATCTAAAATCTGGTTATAGGCAGACCAACCAAACTAAGTTTGCATGTATTGCAACACTTAGAAGGATGTCTTAAAAATATATATTATTAGTAAAGCGACCTGAAGTAAGGTTGTATGCTTTGCAACACTCAACCCAGGAAAACATATAAATCTAAAGAAATAAATTATTGTTGAAGTAAAACCACTTAAACAAGAAAACTAAAAATTCATTACAAGTCCAAAATATTACAAATGTTTTTTTAAGGCAATTTAAATACAAAATGAACTACTGGGGTAGAGGGTCTTGGGGAGGAATGTATTCATGAATGAAATTTTATTCAGTATGGGAGATCCGAACCCCAGCTACTTTGGACAATTGCTCCAGCTCTTTCTTCTATTCCTTATACGCATCCGCTCCTTATACGCCTCTGCTAAGAAAGCAGTGTCGAAGTTCGTCCGCTCTTTATTTATATATTTAATGATTTCAACTTAAGGCCACAACATAGACATCATGAGCAAGAGCATCAAACTCAGGAGAGGCCCTCCAACTCTCCACTGCCTTGGAAGCCTTGAGCTCAGCTTATTTGCCTTCTTTATAGCTACCACTTCCCGAGATGTCGCTTCATCAGCTCGACTTTTTTCACTACCAGCCCAGGTATCGGCCTTTCCCCCCATATTTTCAAGGCCTTGACGTCGTCCATAAGTTTCAACTCTGAAGTAAGGTGGGCATTCAACTCTTCTCCCATCTTATTCAGGCGATGTTCATAATCTTTCTCTTTCTCAACAAAGATCGCATTTTTAGCTTCGACCTTCTCAAAGAGGACGTTGGCCCGATCTCTCACTTTGAGCATTTTATCGAGCTCAGTCCCTACCTAATTATTAAAACAAAATTCTTAAAGAGTATTAAGAGTTCAGAAAGTTACCTTCTTTGTTATCGACATCATGTGGAGGATTGACCGATGGCTGTAGAGCTGAGCAGAGTGATACTTTCCCCAATTGGCATTTCAGCCAAGAACTGTTGCTCCCTGTCATTCCAACTTCTAGTCATTAGAGTTGCTGATGGAGCTCGGAGGAAGTCTAGATAGATGTCAGGTCGGCAGCCCACCAAACCTTTAACATTCTACCTCTGCTGATCTGGGCACCTCTCTTGAGACCTCGAAGAAGAGGCCGAGGTAGCAACGAAAACGGCCATAGGAATGGGCCAAGGAGAGTTGGAAGGTGTTGTGGTGGTAGGTGCAGTTGGAAACTCAATTGAGTAGTTTCACTTTAGAGGTTGCTCCGCCTCCATCTCAGATTCAACCTCTCCAAGTTGGATCTTTCCTTTTTGCCTTAGCAGCTTCAGCAATTTTTGTCGCTTTGCTGCTCTGAAGCTCAACATGTCTAGATTTTGACCTGAATCAAGCAGGATGTCAGTACCATATCCGAAATGAAAATATAATCGAATAATATTGAAATGTACTTACTAGAAGAAGTAGGGACAGAAGGTGTGGAAGCAAGAGCTTTTGGTTGGTTGGGACCAGAGGTCGGCAGTACTGATCGGAGTAGGCATACTTGAAACACATTTGTGTTCGAGATCACAAATTTGCAGGACCTCTATCTTTTGGGGAGAGCTCGAATGGAGTCTATCTACCTTTGAATGACCGAGCTCAGATGGGAAGGTCTATAATCTGCAAGAGCAAACAATAAAATTTAAAAAGGCAGCTTCGAGTATGAAAATGAAATGAAAAGCAAAAAAAAAAACTATCATTTACAGAATGAGTGATAGAGAATAGGAACTACATCATCTCTATTCACCTCGGCATGATGGAGCTTCCACTCTCCCAAGACAAAAAAGAACTTATCTTTCCATCCTTTGATCGCTGAGAATGAAGTAGTAGTAGAATTCAAAAGAAGATTCAGATAGTGAGGAAGATTCATATAGTGGGGGAGATATTCGTGAGGCTTATGATAGAATCTATGAGGAGAGCATTAAGATTATAACAAAAAATAAAGCCTTAATTACGAGAGTTACGGAAGTTGAGTCGGAAAACGAAAAACCCATAGCATACATTCACGAATCTACTTCAACCCTAAGTAAGCTGAAATCCATGAATGAATTTTTAGATACTCAGGTTCGGAATCTCATTAGTGAGCTTCTAGAAAAACTAATAAGCTGACAATTGAAAATGAAACCTTAGAAATCTAGGTTAAAAGTCTTCTAAACGACCTAGAGCATTCCAAATCTCAACTTCTAGCCTTTTCTAGTGGTTCTATAAAGATAGATAATAGTCTAGGAATAGGTAAGCTAGCTAGTAATAAGGGAGATCTAGGATATAGTAAACATGATCATAATGTTGCTAGTACGTTGAAAACCACATTTGTCAATCGTACTGACCATCTTAAACATTTTTCTAGCTCTGAACCTAAGAATAAAGAATATGTAGGGCATATGCGTATTAAACAGCGTAGGACCCGCTATCACATACATTTGGTCATAGGTTTATCCATACATGTTTTCATTGTGTTGAGTTAAGACACATAAGACTTAGGTGTCGTCATTTCCTAAATAGATATAGAAACCAGAACTTAAATAGAAATAAGAATTTAGAGTTTGTTGATCAGATTGACTTTCTTACTAATCAAGTGAGTCAATTGACCAAGTTGATGATACAGATGAATGGGGATATTCCTGTCGCTAAGCAAGTTGGATTGAAGAAAAGTAATCAAAAAATTTTTGAAATAGATTACTGTGCTCTTAAAGATAAGAGCATTTGCATACCTAACTAATTATGTATTTTTGGTAAATGCTCGTGCTTTATCATTGTGTAACATTGATAAAGTTGAACGTCATAAGAAAAGTCCTTACATGGATGAATTATCCATCATGTAAAGAAGCATGGGCACTTATGAGAAGAAGTGATCCAAAAGGATACCATTTTATATTTCTCTTAAGCGTACAGCACGTGCATCTCATGATGAAGATGAATTTCATGGGAGAACTTCTTGCATGTACAAACCATCCATCATGCAAGGAAGTGTTTCAAAGGTTAACATTAAAGCGTCATTAAGCTTCGAGGTGACTAGTTCAGTTATCTAGAAAGTCGAATTAAAATGGAGGTTCATTTATGCTTTAGAAGTTATTACACATGCCTTATACACACATGAAGGTTCAACTATGTCTTCATGTTTGAAGCATCTCAGTTTTGTTAGTTGCAATATTAAACTTTGTTTAAAGCATAAATGATGAAGAAAGTGTACTTGGCAAAACTAAAATACAAAACTTAAGAAATGTAAATTGAAGTTCATTATAAAAAAATGAAGTACTGAAGGTCAGATATAGTTTATCGATCCAATCCATGACTTCGACAAAGGTGAACCAAGGCCAGTAGGCTCCAAAGCTCTGATATGTCTCAGCCAAATGGAAATTGGGTATGTATGCATTAACAGCATCTTCGCCAATAGATTGTGCCTTTTTCTATCTCCCTTGACCTCCTCAATGAGGCCAGGTATTCGGGTTCCCAACTCCCCAACTTGCTACTTTAGTGTAACGTTTTATTTATTTGCAGCTTCTAGAGCTTCATCCGTTATTTTTTGGTGGGTACAATGGTCTACATCCTCGTTGTTAACGAAGCTGCATTGTTTACAGAAATGTGGACTTCCTTCTTCAAGTTCTTGATTTATGCCAAGGCGGACTAGAATCTTCAATTTTTTGGCTCTTTAAGAGCTTTTGCATCAGCCTTAATTTTTTGGACCCCTTATTGGCCTTGGCTAATTTTTCAATGGACTCTCTATTCTGCTCTGTATGTCTCTCAGCAGAGCTTAAGCCTCAATGCTTACACCGAGACCCTTGCAGTCTAACTTACGAGGGTCGTAGTCAGGTCTACCCCTTCACAAGTGGCCACATAATTTTGCCACTGCTTTGTCCAAAACATGTAATAAGTGGCGATGACTGCTGGGATTTCAGGAGACAGGATTCAAAGGACCTTCGGCGCCTATTCATTATCTTATCCAATCAAAAAAATCGTTGTCTCGTAAGGACTGGCAGTAGCAGCATAGGAGGCATAGGCAGCAACACTTATGCCCTTCTTCAGTAGGGCCTCATCGCTCTTTTTAACCAGCTCTTCTTTACGAGACTCCTTTTGCCACTCCCGTATAGCAGCGAAATAGATGCATGCACAAGTTTTTGAAAAAGAGGTAGTAGGCAACCAACGAAAGCATTCGAACCTCCTATACCTGTAGAGAAGGAAAAGACGGACACCTTTCTTTTCTTCGAAGGGGTCTCCACTACTTTCGCTTTTCCCTCATCCTTTGGAGGGGCCTTCTCCTCTGGAGCCTTATTAGAGTGCTCATTGCTGACCTTCTCTAGCTTTTCTTTGACAGGCTTAGTAGGTCCAGAAGTCGATTTAAGTCCTCTTCGACCGACAGTAGAGGTGGCGCTTTAGATGAAGCCCATATCCGGGTCGAATAAACTTTCCTCTCAGAATTTTCTAAAAAAAATAAATCAAAGTTCGCAGATTATTATGAAATCACATAACAAACCTACAAGCTTCATAATGTACCTCTTGAAGCCACTCGATGATGAACCTTTGATGTTCGATTAAGTGTTCGTGTTTGCGTGAAGAGGAATGACGTTTGAAAATGTCCTCGACAAGTTTTCACTCTTTCTTCAATAACTCGATGCGATCAGCGAAGCCTGCAAAATGATGGTTGGAACACTGAATGAATAAAAAAATAATGAAATGGAAAACGACTCACGCACTTCAGAATTGTAGGTTGAAACGGTTAGGGAAGGGACCTTGTCGCCCTCACGGGTCTGCCACTTGTCCCTGGCCCAGGACTCTTTCCACCCCTTAATGAATGGAGGCAGGCCCACCACAAAGGGTAAATGAGCCTCCCATAGGATTATGTAATACTAGCCTCTTGAATCCCCTTTGCCTAAAATCTTAGGCTGAGAAATTGTTTGGAAGATATGGAGGGACATGTCATCGCTCAGGGAAGTCTCATTCCAAAGAAAATATGCCCCTACTAATTAGCTCCAGTTTTTGGGTAGAAGCTGGGTTGGTTCTAACCCATAGAGCCTCAAAACAGCTCCAAAGAAAGGATAAAGAGGTAGGCTTATACGCCCCTTCATAGTGTACTCACTAATGGCCATGCAATCCCGCTTCGGAAAGTAGACCCTCTTCTCATAGGTGAGAATTAAGGGTTCGTTTGATAGGCGGAATTTTTCATGGAAAATAAAAAATATTTTCCATTTTCCATGGAAAATTCCGCCTATCAAACGGACCCTAAGGGTCAGTTTGATTTGCCGAAATTTTCCCTGGAAGTAGGAAAATATTTTCCTACTTCCACTTTTTGACTGTTTAATAT
>CAIGRL010019414.1:0-10079 GCA_903798325.1 Fraxinus xanthoxyloides
GTGTAAATATCTCTTCATACTTAAACTTGTATTATTTGTTAAGAGAGATCATGGGCTGAAAACTTTGATAACAAAGATACGAACTATTTCATTATCCATCATTTATCAAAGTTTACAACATAAATACTTAAACTTTACTATTTGTTATCAATTGAAGTATTATCCTAAACTCTCTAAACACTTAACTTGATTATATCATTTCTCAAGAGAGTTCTTTCAATTGTAAAATTATCATTTACATTTCGGCGGTTTCGAGAGCCTAGTAAAAACTCGATTTTTGTTAAGGATATGTGCTTCTTGTTGTAAGTCACCTAAGGATAAGTGCTCCTTATTGTAAGTCACTTAAGGATTGATATTCCTTGCTTGTAATTTATCATTTTTAGTGAATTTGGTCTTACTCGTGACGGAGAGCTTGGTAACGGTGATGTAGAATACATTGTGTATCGAACCCCATTAAATTCGACTTTTATCCTTACATTATTACACTTTACTCTACATTACCATTTTTATTGTGCTATACCTTTACTTGACTTAAGTTATCGAATTTGCATATCTCTCATTCATATTACATTTTGCATTTGTTTATTAAGTTTGAATAGTTTCGAGACTAATTGTCAAAAAAGTTTCAAAAACCAATTCACCCCCTCTTGGTTAGTTATTCTTTGGTTATCAGTTAGTGTTTGTGTTGATTGTGGCAGTCAGAAAGTTTAGGCCATACTTCCAGTTTCACACCATACAAATTATGACAGATCAGCTCGTCAAGCAAATTTTGCATTGACCAAAAAATTAGGGGAGGATGATGAAGTGGGAGATCGAGTTGAGTGAGTTTGACATTGAATTTAAGCCAAGAACAACCATCAAGGTGCAATCATTGACAGATTTTATCACAGAGCTTACTACTCAACTTGAATACCCCTCGCAACTAAAATTTGAAGACATCATGGATGGATCCTTGCATGGCGATGGGTTTGGAGCAGACATCATTATGATAAGATTGAAATTTGAAGAGTTGGAATATTCATTACGCTTTGAGTTCTCGGCAATGAACAACGACGCTAATAGTTATCACGAGCTTGAGCTTGGTGGCCAAACTTTAGGTGTTGTGAGTAAAAGGTTTATAGTGAATCTTGATTGATCGTTGGACAAGTGACGGTGAATTCAAAGTAAGGGATGGGAAGGTGACAGCCTATCTCATGAAGGTTAGGGACCTACAAAGAGGATTTGTAAGTTTCAAAATAACCAAGGTCCCTCGTAGAGACACGAACGAGCTGACGCCCTGTCTAAGCTTGCATAGAGCATGAGAAAAATTGGTTGGACACATTGATAGACTACCTTACAGAGAATAGATTCCCAAAGGATGTATCTGAGGCAAGAAGACTAAAAGTTCGGGTAGCTTCATTCACAATAATCGATGGACAACTCTATAAACGAGGATTCACCATTCCATACTTGAAGTGCTTGCTCTTAACCGGTGCTCATGAGGTGTTGCCCAAGATACATGCAAAAATATGTGAAAATCATCAAGGGGTGACTACCCTCTCCTTCAAAGCTCTACGACAGGGGTACTATTGGCTCATGATGAAAGAGGATGCCAAGGAGTTGGTAAGAAAGTGTGATGTTTGTCAGTGTTATGAAAATTTGATTCATGTTCCCGCCGAGCAATAGTCGGCCATTTTCGGGATAATTCCATTCTTCCAGTGGGGAGTGGATATTCTGGGGCCTTTTCATATGGCCAAAAAGACAGAGAAAATTTTTAGTGGTGGCTATTGATTATTTTACAAAGTGGGTCGAGACGGAGCCTTTGGCTACTATTACAAAGCAAAAGTACAAAGCTCATTTAGAGGAATATTATATGCAGATTTGGCATACTAAGAGTCCTCATCATCGACAATGACAGGCAGTTTGACAATCACGGCTTCAAGACCTTCTGTTCAAGTTATCACATAGATCACAAACTCACTTTCGTTGCTCACCCTCGGTCCAATGGGAAGGTAGTGATCTTATGGGATTTGAAGACGAGACTAGAAAAAGAGAATAGGCTTTGGGTAGACGAATTTCCTAATATGTTAAGGGTGTATCACACGACCCCATGTGAACCAATAGGAGAAACGCCTTTCAAGTTTATCCTTCGGAATGGAGGTCGTCGTACTCGTAGAAGTCCTAAACGAGACTGGTAGGATGAAAGTCAAACAGCTCGATGTCTTGACCACCAGTGCGGAGCTCGACCTACTTGACGGGGTAAGGGAGAGAGCAATTGTGAGGTGGCAGCCTACAAGTGGAAGGCTGTAGGGTACTTTAATCAAAGGGTAAAACCAAGAGCTTTTCAGCTAGGGAATCTTCTACTAAGGGAAGCAGCGGCAGCGGGGCACCCTCCATCAAAGCTCTAGCCAAATTGGGAAAGACCATACAAGGTGATTCGCAACCTTGGAAAGTGAGCTTATAACCTAAAGGATTTGAAAGAAAAATCACTAGGCAGGTTGTGGAACACCGAGCACTTAAGAAGTTTTATCAGTAGACCAACATGCAGGGATTTTGAAATCACATTATGTTTTTTTTTTTTGTAAATATAGTAGCTAGGATGTTCAATTGGTTTTAATGTTAACGCCTGCTACAGGTGCACTCTATTGAAATTATCCAATGAGAAGCCCAAATGGAGGCATATGATGATGGTGCTAAGGAAAGGTCAGCCTAACTGGGATGTCTCGGTGCACCTATTGAGTCCCCATATTCAGGCAAGTTAAATTTTATTATGAGATCTTAATTTTTAATTGGTTAGAGCGAAGGCCACGAATTTCCTTGAATGCATCGAAATTGTTTAGCACATAGCGGTAAGCAACAAAGTCAAAAAGTTGACTAGCTCGAATTCGCTATGCGGGCTGGTGGTGAGTTTTTAAAAACTAAAAAATGATTAAAACTCGAAATCACAAAACCTTACACCCTACTGTTCAAAGATCGCCCGACACATAATAGTGAGCAACAAAGCCAAAAATTTGGCTAGCTCAAAATCGTTCTGCAAGCTAGTTGTGAGTTTTTAAAACCAAAAACATGTTTAATATTCGAATCACCAAAACCTATACTCTATTGTTCGAAGATCGCTTGACATATAGTTGTGAGCAACAAAGCCAAAAACTTGGCTAATTCAAAATCTCTCTGCGAGCTAGTGGTGAGTTTCTAAAACCAAAAATGGTAAAATCTCAAAATCACCAGACCCCGCATTCAACGGTCCGAGATCGTTTAACATACAGTGACAAGCAACAACAAAAAGGGGTGAGATATCTCGAAATTGGTCCAAGGTCTGGAAAAGAACCTTCAAAACCAAAATTTGGCTAAGGCTCGAAATCATGCTCTACATTCGAAACAATCCAAGGGATTAGGCAAAAAGTAACAAAACTCATAAAATGTAACAACCACGATTGTGTTCAACGATCATGTTAGGGAGCCCTCAAAGCTATAAATTAGATTAGGCCCCAAACCGATAGACCTTGTGCTTTGAAGTTCGAAAAAGGAAATTGATACCAAACCATTTAAAAGTCGACAAATGAAATACGAAAAGTAAAAATACAACCTAGGATTGACGTCATTGGGCGTGGGTCGACGGCGTAGCATTCAACCTATGCTTGCGTAACCAGGCACCCACCTGCTAACTGCTAACTATGACGAATGAATATGAGGAGTCGTGCAAAGACGGGCAAATTAATTCTCACACATCAACAAGTGATATATATAACAAGATAAATATCCAAAAAAGAGAAAAAGGCTAAACGACAACAATGTTCAATAAGCAGGCATCCATACCCAAAAATAAAGTGAGATTGTCTATCCACGTTCCGAACCAAGAAAACCACTAAGAAATCAAATTATAAATATTAGAAAGTGCTAAAAGGTCTACAACAAGAAGCTATGTCGACTCGAATGCGAAGCCTTTGCTCCTGCCTCGCGATGTGCGCCCAACGTCTTGGATTGAGGGGCTTCGCTTTCTTTCCCTTTGTGATGTACCAAAAACCTATCAAAGCCTGAGGGATCGATAATAGGGTGCTTAGAAAATATCCACTCCTTGGTTAATCCGATGGACGCCGCCATCATCTTCCCCCCGTATGAATGCAAGGCCTTAGCAAAATCATATGACGATTTGTATCACTCTACAGATGCCTCCAGATCCTTAGCATACTCCGCGGAGGCCCTATATCGCTCGATCGCCTCCTCAAAAGCTAGAGCCCAAACAAAGCATGTATTATCTATCTGTGTCTCTTGCTCACGGGCTCAGGCCTCTAAAGCCTCGAGAGACTTCTTTAAAGAAGATATTTTCTTTTTGTAGTGGTGAGATTCCTTTTTCTTTTCTTCTGTAAGGGTTTTCAACTCCAATAATTGACAATTGATCGACTCAACAAGCCAGGCCTGAAGAGCTACAACCTAAAGGAAACAAATGGACAAATAACTATTAGGCATGAACAAAGGCATAAACAAACAAAAACAAAGAAGGGTGATATGAAGTCTACACGAGCAGGTGTAACCAAGGATCTACGTGTCCTCATCTCTGGGTAGCCCTGAGTGGAGGGAAATCTAAAGTCTAGAAGAGGAGAATCCTCGCATTCAGGTCTGACTTGACTTGAGCTACCTCCCTCAATTTTGGGCGATGGGATAGCGTCAACGAACTCGTCCAAAGGCCAAGATGCATTTCCAATGGTATGGCACGTTGCTCCTCCATTATTGGTCTTCTTTCTTTTTAATGGGGCTGAAGGTCAGCCATCATCACTTTGTGTCCACACTCTGGTAAAGAGTCCATGGTCTCTTATACACACAAGATAGAATCTATCAAGCTCAAAAAACAATGAACATAAATGTAAAACTAAAAGCGAAACATGCCTAACCTACCATCAGCAAGGATAAATGCCTCATCGCTCCCTAGCTAAGCAAAGACTTCAATTCCTCGTCCAAATCAAAGTCCATGTCTGCATGAAAATAATTGAGTTCATCAAGCTCAACAAACAAGTCGAAGACATTTACAAGTGTAAAAGTGCAAGCTAGATAAGAGAACCTACTGGTAGGACCGATCCCCACTATCAACAGATTTCTCATTGTCAAAACTAACCTGGGTCGGGTGTAACTAGTGGAGTATTAGTCAATTGTTGGACTTATACCTTTAAAGGAGGGGAGATCTCGACTTGACTACTGAAAAGGCGAATTAAGGGATGTCTCCAATTGGTATTGAAAGTGAATTGACTCTTAGGAGGTCGAACAAAGAAGAATTGAGAATTCCAACTATTGTTGGAATTCCAAAACTTGGGAAAACACAAAAGGACCCTAGTAGTGAAGAAGACAAATGTGTTACACTGAGCTAACTCATGCATCTCGAAGGCGCACCTAAAGAGGTCCATCGAGATTAGGATTTTCTAGCTGAGTCAAACGTATAAGAAATATAATGCTTTCCTCCATACGTTGGAGTTTATTTGGCTAAGAGTTATGTGGAATTCATTAAACATTGAGACAAAGAAATGATGGATAGGGAATCGAAAGCCACCGTCCATAATGTCTTTATACAAGGCAACCTCGCGGGAGTCAAACCCCGGAAAGCCTCTTTTTGGGCTTAGGGGCTGTATAAACATAATGATCAACAAGTTCATATTTGCTAAGTGATTTTTCTAGCTTAGATGGGGAATTATAAAGACTATAGCTCTTTGGAATCTCAAGAGCTACTAACTCACCCGTCGGATCCCGTCCAGTTTCTATATTTTCATTCAAAGATTTAGTTGACCTATGTGTCTTTTTGGGAGAATCAATCGAAAAGAAAGAGGTTCAGCTAAATGTGTTGGAATATCGGGTTCAGAATGGAATTGAACAACCCCACGAGGGGAATTTTCGACAGCGCTAGTCGACGTCGATTGACAATAGGCAAGGCTGATCGACCAAATGGGCACTTCCAGGTCGGCCTCGATTGACCCATCTAACAATGGATCGGTCTATTGGCTAGCCCCTCATTTTCACTTTCACTGGATAAAGATGAAATGAATGTTTTATACATAATAAAAGGGGGAAAAAAAAAAAGAGACAAGACTGAATAAGTGGAGAGGAAATTACCTTGAGGGAAAATGAAAAGGATAAAATTTTGACAAATGAAAAGTGGGAGTGAAAGGGTGGCAATCACCTTTTTAAATAGGTTGATTTTGAATTTTTTTTTGGGGAAATTCCCCCCAAACTAAAACTCACTTATGAGGTGCCGCGTGTACAGTGTTTCATTGCTTTACATTAATTGGGCTGCTCGACCCATTTATATCAAATGTCGACATACAAATTACGAAAATAAATAAATAATAATAATAATAATAATTTAACCAACGTGAAGAGGCTACCCCTCATCGATAAATATTGACAAGAGGTAGAGGGGCTAGTGATATAGGATGGCATCAATAATGATCTACAATGGCCACCATGTGAGGAATACTATGAAGCAGTCTAGTACCACTGCAAGTTGCCTACCACCATGAGGTCGTGGACTACTATGAGGCACTCTACGTTCACATGGGCTGTCTACCACTACAGGCTGCCTACTACTACGAGGCACTCTAAGTTCACATGGGCCGTCTACTACTATAGTACGTCTGCCACTATGAGGCTAACATCACACTTAACCCAAAAAATGGTCATAAATCGGACGGGAACCATTCAACGGCAATCATGGATACAACCAACCGCTGGAGAAGTTGATATTACCCCTTCAAAACGTGGGAAAAGTGGGAGGAGTTACATGGGACAAGTGTCACCTATAACCACTAAAAATGTACATTGCATCAAGGACCTATTAATACCAATAAGGTGGGAAAGGTATGGAGTGAGGAACCCAAACTATTTGAATATCAATTACATTTCATATCTTCCTAAACCATCTACTTATTCTCACGCCGAAGGTACAATGGGGGAGGAAGCTCCAACCTCATTTAACGAGTAACATTTGCCTATCAAAGCAGCAGGACTACCATACATGTCAAGGATAACACAAAGGTCTACCTCGTTACAATTTCAAGCATCAATGAATATTTATGGTCATAATTCTTCTATGTAAATTCACCCTCAAAATTATTCGATCCTTATGGTAAGGAATTCAATAAACTTATAGAATCAATTATACAAGTATTTTAACTTACTATTGAGGCCAGTGTCCACCAAAAGAGTAACCATCAATGGAAGTGAGGTACAAAAGCCAATCCAATTTCACAACACCTAGAGCAAATCTCAAGAAACTTGAATCAATACCAAACGAATCTATATCAATAAAATCAAAGTAATCCATCCTCAAATAACACTCTGATTGTGTAGCCACACATTGCATTGAGCACTCGAAGGGCATTGCATGATCTTTTGTAAATAGCATCTGCAAGCATATTGAGGTTGCGGTTAGTGGCTATAATAATTGCTATAAGAATATTGAGGTTGCAACTAGTGAAGGGGGTTAGGTAACACAAACAATTTCTATAATAATTTTAGAGAGAATAGGAGAACCAGATAGTGTAGAGTGAAAAAATGAAAATGGAGAATCAGACATTGCAGGGGCGATAGTGAATGGTGGTGGCGAGAGAGACGGTGAAAAATGAAAATGCAGAACTTGACATTGCTGGGCCGGCGGAGGAGGTGAATGTTGGGGCCTAAATACTTTCAAAAACTATATTGGTATTTAAAAAATATTACACATGTCATTCATTCAATACATGATAGGTCAACTCACGTTCTTATTACTAGTTATTAGAAGTGATAATTTATGGCTATATATACATACACAACTTCTTTTCCTTGAAAAAAACACGTTGATATTATTTCGTCTTCTGTAATTTTTACAAACTTGATTCTAGTATTATTTTACTTTTTTAAATATTATTTTGGAGAAAAATTTGAGAGGTCACAAAATCACTTATTATTGTCGAATAAGTGATTTGATCGTTGCATCCTGTGATTGATTGTCAAAAGTGATTGCAGCAGTTAACGACGGATAATTTCACTTGAGGATATCATGTTGTCATGAGCCTCGAACATTCAATAAATCCACTTTCTTCATTTTAATTATTGTTATCAAAAAATATTTGCAACTAAGGATCCTTTGATTGGAAGAGTTAAATTTGGGTGGAAAAAAATAAATTTCAAGGAATTGAATTGACTAGAATTGTTCTCTTGGAATTGTCAATTAATTGTGTTTGATTGTTATAATTTTTCAATTGGAAAATGTTGAAATTTTGAATTTTTTGGTGTTCGTTTGGTTTTGTTTTATTTGGAAATTTTCCATTAAAAGGGAAATTATTTTTCAAAGAAAAAAATGGCCATCAAACAATGCTAAAGTGGAAGATGGAATTTGTTTTCCATTTTTCATGAAAAATTTTGCACAATCAAACAGATCCTAATTTCCTAACACAAATCATAAACCTCACAAATGACAATAAGGATGATTGTTACGGTATATTAATGTAAGAAAGCTTCTATAAATATAGATAACAAAATGTACTGTATTCTTTTCAATTATATATTTGTAACATCAGTTGTATATGTTAAAAATAAATAAATAAAATTCAAAAATAGATATTTCATTCACATGCTAAAATCGGAAATGACATTATAATATGACATTTGGTATAAGGACACATTAAAGACATATCTGTGGAAAATTTTAGGGCAACTCACATATTTACTCTTAAAATTAGGGTCTTTCGAAAAAAAAATATGAAAAGTGTTTTGGAAATAAAAATATTGTGTAAAAGTCAAGTGAGACTTTTTAATTAAAAAGTGACATACAATGGATTAATTTAAGCCACAATCGCCAAAGTTTTTTATAAAATCAAAATGGTCATTAAAGTAATTTGTTTACAAGAGTAGTCACTCAAATTTATAATAGTTACACAAATGGCTACTAGCTAGAAAACGTTGATCTAAAGTCCTCTGTGTCATTGTTAAATTTAACTGAATACATAAGCACGATATTAATTATTACACCAAAAGTCATATGAAGTCGCGATAATTATAACTAAAGACATAATTGTCAAACAAAACTTTTCTACATTTTTTCGATTTTAATAAGCAGTTGGTTTGTGAAACTTCGTATTTGTTGGCGAATATTTGAGATGAGGTATTTTTGTCTCATGGGCCATTTAGTTAATATTACTTGTGTTGACGTTGGAATTTAACAATCTTATATATCATTCTAATTTAACTTTTTCATTGACTAATCACTCGTGTATAGTTAGATTTTGTTAACATACTTCGTTAATCATTGCTTAAATTAACCCAAAATAAATGGGTGCAATTAAAAGAAAAAATTTAAGTTAAAGCTAGTTCATTTCAACATCAAGAAAGTGTACCTTCGATGAATTATTTCTGACAGTAAAAAGCAGATCTTCAAAATATTTCAAGCATCAATTTTGTGGAAGTAACCCCTCAAAACTAATAGAGAGGGCTGTAAAATTTACAGCCCTCTAATGGCCTATTTGGGTTTTTAATAGATGGTATAAAACAAGTATCTTCAGCGGTATATCAAATGTTTTGAATCGTTTATCGAGATAGAAAAATGCTTATATAAGTGGCAACATTCTCAATGGTCAAGCATTTGAAAATTCTCTAGTTTTTAATATTTGGATTATGTTACATTTACTGAATTTTTTACCTAATCTTTATGTGACATCTGGAAAACGTGGTCGCATTTGGAAGTCTCGAAGCATAAATAAAAAATCAGACAAAACCCCTCAAAACTTGTCTAAGGAAATCAAAAACATGGAACAGTGACTATGAATGTCTTTCAGCAGTTTGTGAACAAATCGTATTCTCGCTTCGATCTCTATTTTCAGCTTATTGTTAATTCTCATATCCTTGAAATACTGAAACTGGTGCACACGTTGATTTGGTTATTAAGAATGGTGATATCAATTGATGGGAAAAATGGCGAAAAGAATTGAAGAGAGAGAGAGAGAGAGAGAGGGTTGCTAAGGGTTTGTGGTATTGCAATTTGCTTTTAATTAATTATGTGGGTCCCCAATTAAATTACCTTTGAATGATTTTAAATATATGGAAACTTACTTTAATTGATTTAAGATTTAGTTGGATTATTA
>CAIGRL010019461.1:0-17124 GCA_903798325.1 Fraxinus xanthoxyloides
AACACAAAGAGAACAACCCATAAGTGGTTTTATTTTTATTTATTTTCTATTTGTTTAACTATAATTATTTTATGGGGAAAGATGTAAAGACACTATTTTGTCTTCTTTGAAATTGTTAAAAATGTCATCAAAATCAATTTTTCCCATCAACTAATAGGAATATGGATGGAAACTGTCCACATATCCTTCAACTGCACATGAATGAAATATTTGGGACCGTAAGTGCAATAAATTAAAGGTGGGATAAAGCTGCAAAAATTTAAATCATATTTAAAGAATAAAAATAAATACGTAAAGAGTGAGAAAAATATGTATATTTAATTCTCGCACCTCTGAAATCCTCGAGACGGAGGATGGCTGCCGTGTCTCATTATCATCTCCTCTTTGAGATCCCAACCAAAGTGAGAATGGAGCACACATAGCCCCTATTTGGGCTTCAATCTTTAAAAATAAAAAAAAAATTAAAAAAAAATACAAACGTATATTCAACCACATCCTCCCATAAAATAATGTTATATGTGAATTTAAAAACTTTCTTTATTTAATGTTATATGTAAATATAAAAAGTTTCTTTATTTTTTAACTATGTATTCGTCAAAAATCACTATTTTAAAATACATTTTCCTCCAAAATTTAATTTTAATAGAGCCCATAACAAATGCATAACTTCAATTCATTCCTTAGACTCATTTTTAACTATACAAGCTCTCAATAAAATAATTGTTTATATAAACTCATAACTTTTTCTTACTTTTTACCACATTTTCTTTTAAAAAAAATTATTTTTTCCTCAAAATCACTTCTTAAAAAATAAACATTATGCCCTTGTTTGGGCTCCATTTTATCAAGAAAATAATAGTAACAAGTTGGAGAATGTGTGGTTGAAAAATAAGGAAAAATTTTAAATTTACATGTAAAATTATTTTATAGAATAATGTGTAATTAAAAAAATGAATTTTAAAAATAATGAGACACGAACAAGGCGTATACGAAGTTAAACATACTAATTTTGCCATTCAAAAGTGAGAGTCATAAAAATATAGCATTCATTAGTACCAAAGTTAGATGGATTCTCCATTTGTACCCCAAAAAAAAAAAAAAAAAAAAAATTTAATTGAGAATACATATTAATTTTTCTGTTGTTTATTGTTTATTTGGGACTGAGGGTGTCGGAGGCTGTAGATAGAGATGAGGACAAAGCTAGAAGCAACAGATATTGTTACATCCAGATAAACATAAAAAGCTAAAATTTACAAAACAATAAGGATTGCTTGCCTTAGGAAAGGCTCGTATGTATCTTCGTTTGCAAGAGACTTATCATGAAACAACCTTGCTCTTTTTGGGTTTACTGCCACACGGATGAAAAATATGTCAGTTCTGTAAACCAGTTACATACAATTAAAAAGCTAGTACCTTCATTACTTACCAGTTAGCATTTCATCGATCAAGGCCAGAACATATTCTACAGTTTCTTCCTTGAATATGTCGCGCAAAATGCTAATAAGTACCCGAATGTAGGATGGACCATCCTGTAACAATTTTTTCCTACTAGTCATTTAACTTAAATTATCTATCAATGCCATCTCAAAACATCTGATGAGAATAAAAAAGTCATCATCTTTGCACCATCGAGAATGCATTCATATAATGTACCACATTAATCGTGCAGCAGACGACTGAAGATAACTAATATCCACATGTACATTGGCTGGGGAGTGGCGGATGTGTGCAACTGGCTCAAAGTTTGCTCCAATTACTCAAAAATTAATCTATTGATGCATTGCTATCAAATGCACTGATAGAAGGAAATATTGGAAGTAGCTTGATTTTGAAGAAGTAAATATTATTGATAAAGGATTTATAACTGGTAATAAGATTGATGTAATGTTTGTTGTAAAGTAAGGACCATAAAATTAGAAAAATAATTCTATAAGATTTGGATTGCATTTTTAAGAATTCAATCCATCCTGAAATGTGAAATCCTTAATTTGAATCTTTGATTTAACAAAGGGTATGAAGAAGAAAAGCAAATGAGGAAAACTGGATTTCCACAATTTTCCTTGTGAGTAAAATAAACACTACGTAATTCAATTTTTTGAAAAGTGAAAAGAAATGTCGCATTCCACAGCTATTAGAAGAGGCAAAAGAGGGTAAACCGATTGTAGCAGAATAAGCTTCCATTGACTTTGCACCTTCAGGGTGCGAACTCGTATGGGTGGAAGTACTTTTGAGAGCTCGACAATTTATTTTATCCTTGCTGATATTCCACGTTACTCTTTTTATGTCCCCAGTGACCGAATAAAAAGAAGACAAATAACAATTTTCAAACCTTTGTAATTTCCTTTCTACAAATATTGCAATGACAATGTAAAGAAAATCACAACAGTATTTAAAATCATCGAGGAACATTCATCAAGATAATATTCCACGGAAGTGATAAATCATTAATTATATTCCAATAGATAAGGAAGAAAATAACAGACGAAATTTTTTTACATCATCCAGCAACTGAGCCTTGTAATTCTCGGGTTTCTTATCATAACGCCTCAACAGCTGAAGCCCTGTTCCCGTTATCAGCTTAGTACTCATGTAAGTCTCCCACGGAATATCCCTCCTCAAAACCTTCAAATCACCAAAAAATCAATCATGTTTCAGAGCAGAACAAACCGAATAAGTAACGACTACAGTAAATAAAGAGTCATTTCTGATTACTTAATCCATGAAGGTAAAATACGAATAGGTTTTCGATAATTTTGCGAATATCACTGCAATTGATTCAGGATAAATTCCTGTAAAAAAATGAATCCAGAATCAGTTATATAGGTTGAGTGAGTATGTACCTGCTCGGTTGTAAGGTCGGAGTGATCCATGGTCGTTGGTGGAATAGTGAATGATTTCTTCTGGAACAGATCCGAATCTAGAGAGAGAACGTTAGTTACGACCGAGAGGCGTGAGCAGCAGGAACCAATTACTTTAGTAGAGTAGCGTACTTATCTTTTTTCCCTTTTTTTTTTAACTGAAGTGAAATTTATGGGGAAAATCCGAAAATGATATTTTTTTAAGGGCCGGGCTTCGTCAGGGCCCGTTTGGCTTGATAAAAGTTTCACTAACAGTCCTTTATCTATTATTCAAGTACTAAGTCAGCACTTAACTTTGAAAATGAACAAGTTTGTGTAGTTGGGACATAGGATAGATACGACAAAAGGTTGAGCCCCTGTTTGGGCTTTATTTTAATTTAATGCGTTTTTCTCTTCATTTTCAATCACAAATTTTTCAATGAAAAAAATTACATGTAAATTCAAAACTAATTCTATTTTCTAATCACACAATCTCCAAAAAATTACTATTTCAAGATACATTTTCTCCAAAACCTCATCAAGAAGGTGTTTGGTGTAGAATAAAATCAAATTATAAGTGGATTGTGATAGAAATTTTTGAAATGTGTGGTTGAAAATATGTGAGACCCATGAAAGATGTAATTGATATTGATTGTTTAACTTTGACTTAAATTAAAATCATATTAAAATATGGCCCAAACAGGGCCTAAAATGGAACCCAAACAACGGCTAATTTTGTTTCGATTACCGTTTCACCGCCGATTTGTTCATATGAATACTCTGATTCCAACACTTGTTCCAATTCCAACGAATATTCCGGCGACAACTCCACCATAATTTTTTTTACAGTTGGCACGATTTTTGACCTCTTGATTGTTGCTTGTAACTAGTAATATAAAATGTGACTTGTAAATTTGAACTGACTCTACAAACACATGTGACCTGTTAATATTGATTTAATAACCTGTATATATTGATTTGTGACCTATAAAAAATGACCGTGACTTGTGAACTCAAACATGGACAATGATCGATGACCTTAACAACGAATTAATTAGCCACAGTTAACTATCAAATTAATTGATCATGATCCGTGACTACAAAATTTTTATTGGTCACAACTTGATTACAACTTAATAAATTGTGAGTCACAGTAATAATTTTTAGGTCACACATTATGCATCGATGACAAATCCAAAATTTTATTAGTTACAACTTATTTATTTTATCGGTGACATTCTCAAATTAATTAGTCACACATTATTTTTTTTATCACATCACATATTTTATAGGTCACAACTTGTTAAAATAATAGGTCACGTATTATTTTTGGGTCACAAGTCACAAAATTTTTTATTGGTTACAAATTATTTTTTAGTCATAAATTATCGAATTTTAAAGTCATAGTTTAACGATATGTCAAAATTTTTATTGGTCTTAACTCAATCGCAATGAGTCAGTCACAATTTTAATTGGTCACACTCGATTACACGCACAAAATAATCACAGTCACTTCCAACCCCATATCGCCTGCACATCGACACCCACCAGCACATCTCACAGATCCACCACCACCGCACACTGCACCACCCACTACACACCACAACCACCATCTTCTCTATCTCTATTTACACCATACCCAACCACTACCTCAACACATATCTACCGCCACGACCACACCGCACAAACTCACCACCACCACATACCACCACCGCCACGCCTACACTGCAGAGATCCACCAAGACCACATACCGTCGTGCATTGCACCGCACCACCTCCAACACGACCACCACCATCTTCTCTTTCTCCATTTACACTATACACAACCACCACAGATCCACTGCCACACCCACACCACACCACCACCGTGCAATCACCATTTACGCAGCCACACGTCGCAGAAGGAGAAGGGGAGGGCGCTACCTAGGGCTTCAATGATGGGAAAGGAAGTGAAATTTTCGGATGCAATCAGCTCGATGCCGCGGCATTGGTGGCGTTTCTCCTTCTCGATGAGATCGTGGATCTCGAAATCCACGTCAACGAGAGAGGTTGATATTGGATTCACGAAGATCGCCACGGTGCTTCGCAGATTGCCACCAACAGATCGCCACGGGATCTCTGGCGTATTCTCGTCTAGCTATGATGGTGGGTTAGAGAAGAGAGAGAGTGCGATCGATTATAGAGATAGAAGAGAGTAAATGAAAAAATAAAATAATTAGGGTTTTGATGTGTATTGTTAGGTAATTATATTTTGTAATTATAATATATACAAATATAATGCATAGAATTAAAAAATATTTGATTTTTTAAAAATTAAAACTTCAGTTCTGAATTTAGAATATAGATCTTAGAAAGTAAGAAATTGGGTAATTTCCACTTTTTTAAAATAACACCCACTGTTTTTTCTTGAAAATTGATAGATACTATACGTACACTTGGATTTACACCATCTCACAATTTGCATGAAGGGAGGAAGCACGATGAATTTACGCGGATCCTCTTCAATGTGAGCCGGCTGTACACTTGGATTTACACACAATTTGCATGAGGGGAGGCTTGCGCACAATGAATTTACGGGGATCCTCTTCTTCAATGTGAGCGGGATGTAAACCCGGTGTACACCCCCAAAATGTGCATGTATCATTTTCCCTTGAAAAACAAATTATATTTCTATCATTTTAAAAACGTTGCTTGTGCATTCCAGGTATTAAAACAGCTGAATAAGGACCAACCATTGATAAAGGGGCTGGCCCTGACCGAGAACAAAAGACCCGCGTTGGGTGGGTGACCCTTGACCATCGTCCTTCCAATACTAGTATATACTATTGACAGTTTATTCATAGCATCCAGTAAAAATATTTTCTACTTTTCTTTATAAATATTTTTTATATATTGTTTTAATACACGTAAACACATTTGCAACATGAAATACTCATGCAGCTATACACCTAATACACAATTGATACCTGGCATCGAAAAAAAATAAAAAAAATAAAAGATTTCTAACTTTTCAATTGGCGAAATTATAACTTCTTTTTCTTTCACTAATTCAGAACTCTACCATAAACCGTACAAAACATACCTCGCGCATGTTATCCTCCAACAATCCAAGCAATTAATTTCCGGACAACCTTATTCAGCTTCGTGTAAAAGCAAGATCTATAAAACACAGTAGACTAGTATATAATATTTGGGTCCCAAATCAAAAGAAACACAATGAAGTTTTTCTTGTTCTCGACCATAACCACAAGAAACAATGCATGCAGAATGTAAACTTAAAAAAAGGAAGAGGAAAAACACACAATTCTAATATGACGACTAGTATTTTAGTTCTCAACAAGCATAAATTTTAAAAGCATGAATATTCAATCTCATGTCATATACAGAGTAACATTTTGGCTACAAAACTGGTATTTAGGTGTGCTCACAACGTTGATTCTCCTATTTTCAATATCAAGCCAATAGTAGCACATTATTCTATGAAAGGTTTTAAAGAAGTATCACTTTCTTTGCTAAGGGCAAAACCCAATTCGAAAATTCAATCTCAAGTTTAAGTTCAGATTGAACTTTAGAGTGAACTTTAGAAAATATTATTGTCAACCGAAAAAAGATTATTGCTTCCCTGCTTCAGCTGCTTCGACATCTTCTGTCTGATTGGCTAATTTGATAATATCTTCCACAAGAATCTTTCCTTCTGTAAGCAGAAACATTTATATTTAAGAAGCATAACAGAGTAGAATTCAAAGGTGGCATTAGAAACTTAGCATAAACTTGGACAACAATGAAAAGAAATAAAATAAGAGCTACAATTATATTTAAGAAGCATAACAGAGTAGAATTCAATCCTAGTAAGCAGTTGGAATATGATCGCGTTTTCATAACGACACTAATTCTATTTCCTTCAACATTATAACCTGATTTTTAGTAACAATGTTAAAACAGCTGTCACTTCTTGAGGTTCCCAAGCCCGCAGCTGAATCTAAGGAACATCATTAAATAGTTCTAGTGCATCCCCAGGAAAAGAAATAAAAGACATTGAATAGCATGATGTCAGAGATGATTGCATAGTTTTGGACAGTATTTATAGAGAACTAAAACTCTGTTCATCATACTGTCCAGTTCCATTCAGTACTATGTACCAAACAGATAATACAGGAATTCACAGATTAGCATAAGTTCCAAGCATATATTTCATTAACCAAAACATGATAGAACCAGAATGAGAAAACATGGCGGAGTAAGCAACCTCTATCTTTGGAAAGGCTGCCAATGAGTTCTTGTATACCCTCCTTGTCCAAGGTGTCCTTCAGGTACATAGCAGCAGATGCCACCTCTTCCGGAGTTACTTTGCCATCATAATCCCTGTGCCCATAAACAATGAATCCAATTATTTCCGGGAG
Source organism: Fraxinus xanthoxyloides (assembly GCA_903798325.1). Taxonomy (NCBI): domain Eukaryota; kingdom Viridiplantae; phylum Streptophyta; class Magnoliopsida; order Lamiales; family Oleaceae; genus Fraxinus; species Fraxinus xanthoxyloides. The sequence continues at coordinate 7,238 of CAIGRL010019461.1, forward strand.
TTCTTTACCATATAAATATCAGAAATTACACAGCAATAGGTAGATAGATGGAAAACAAAATAAACAAAAAAGCATAATATGTAAACAGTATGCGATAATTGGTTTGAGCTGGGAGAACATCACTGTTTACACTATTCATTTTTTCTGTCAAGATGTCTAATTCATGAACATCTTTCATCTAGGGCTCCAGTGAGTAAAGTCTAGCTTTTTTTATGGGAGGAGCATGATTTCTATGTGCACTGGCAACATCTTTCAGGTTACAGTTTCTCGTTATAAAAAAAAAAAATGTCAAAATCAGTCTACTAGTCCATTCACACTATAGGCAATCTGACTCTATAGAATATGCGGTGTTCACATTGACAATTCTAATGTGAATTTTTACTTATGTAGCCTTCAATTAGAAATAAAATATTGTAGAACATCCCTTTGCCCATGTTGGAGGTCATAGACCTTGTGAATGAGAACCAAAATCATCTGGAATTTGAACGCGGTACAAACTAACATGAAGAATCAAATTCTTAGAATTACAATACAAGAATTGCATATCCATCTATCAAACTTGTACGTTGAATAAACTTATCAAACTTGCCCATCAGCTAGGTCACTGTCCTCTCTTGCAGCTTTATATGCCTTTCTGGCTTCTTCTTCTCCGTCTGTACCCTCTTTCTCCACGATGCTATTGTACAACTCTACCTGCATATGACATATTATCAGTAAACATAACGCGACTCACGCGCTCACCTGGCAGATGCCACTGAGAGATCTTCTCAAGACATGCTGTGCATAACATAGATGAGTTAAGCAAAACAACCACATTCATAACATTCCTGAAAGCCACAAGGTGCCATAAAATACAATTGTAACATGTTAATTTGAAAGAACACGTGTTTTTGAACTTTAGTCCAAGTGATAAGGAATGAAACGGCATTGTAAGAGATTAAGAGTGAGGATGAAGAAGTTAATAATTATCTATTGAACAAGCCATCCACAAAATAACCCAAGACAAATTATAGAAGTCAGCAAAAAATTATTTATGGTTTGGACTCAACATACTGATGTCACTTAAATGATTCTCTAACCACAAACTACATGTGGCAACTATAGTTACAGGATTAAATTCAATAGCTTGACATCCTTGAAGATAATTCTGTGCAGGTAGACATTAATCAAAAGTGACAGATAAGGCATTACTTCAGTTGATTAGGATAAATATGAAAGAAAACTGACAACTAATGGGAAAGTCAAAGAATGAATGGGTTGATGAAATAGACATCCTGGGCTCATTGAGTGGTCCTACAGAACCGCCGTAAATGTTATAAATAAAGAACGTTAGACATCTAAATACCGCACAGAACGCAAATGTAAGGAAGAAAGGTGAAGGATCCAGGAACAGGTTGGGATCGACAGAAGTGAAGGAAAAAATAATTGAAAAAACTGGGGAAAAAAATCGATATGCAATCAAACAAGACTAGAAGACACAAGGAATGAAGGGTGCTAAAAAACCAACTCTAAAATTTTAGCAACCGCCAATCTCTTTCAAAATGGCTACTGCACAAATAATGGCCTATTTGCCTTCTAGGCTTCAAATTTAGGCTACTGCATAAATCTGATACAACAAAATGTTATCTATAATTACCTCTTTATTGACAAGTCTCAAGAACTCTTGCCGCTCCCTGCTCACAGACTGAAAGCAGCAAAGCAAGTATATTTATGAAATACTAACAGTTAAGGAATATGTAAACGATGAACTACCCGCACTCAATTCTTACAGATGCTGATGCTAAAACAGCCAATGCACGACTCAGCTCACAAAGTTGCTCTTGCTTTGTCCAAAGATTCTTCTGATTCTCTATCTCTTGTTTCTTTAGCCGTTGCAGTCATCATCTCTTCCAAAGCCAAACCCTTCTGCCTTGAAACAGATTCCTTCAATCTAGCTTGCTCCTCTTCCTCTTTCTCTTCCTCCTCCTTTAATCAACAAATTTAAGTTTTCTAACCGAAAAGCAAGACTAAAGATGAAAGTCTAACTGCTAGAATAAACTTTACCAAATAAAAAGACACTCGTACTTTCAACATTGTCAACGTACGTTAAAGATAGGCATGAATTATTGAGGATTGCTGGGATGGAGATTTCTTAATGGGCAAGCCCTAATGGGGCGTTTCAGGGATATAATAATGTATGAGAGGCATCAAGAACTGCAATGTCCGTACAGTAAATCTAGATCTAACATAGGCAAGGCAAAAAGAGAATTTTCTGTCCCATTTCACCATATGCACAGTAGTTAAAAATCTCTGTAGATCCAAGTCCAAAACTTTTCAGTTTTGTCAAAAATATTTTCAGCAATTTGTTAAGCACTTGAATAGTGCAAAAAGTATTAAGTATTTGAAGGGTACTATGTTGTGAGAGGACACAACCACTCAGTGTTATCAAATAAATTAAGATCAGATTTTTAAGCTGTCAATTTTTCAATTCAACATTTTATTTACTGACATCATATCTTTTCTAATAAGAGTCCATTGAAAGAGAAAGCAAACAAAATCCAAACCTTGATTAGTTTTTCTTGCATTTCTAGGAACTCTAACTTCCTCCTCCTTTCTGAAACAGAATCTTCAGATGGCAAAGCTGTAACTCCAACAGTGTCCACCACTTCCTCAGGCAGTGAGGAGAGTGTAGCTTGAACAGCTTCCCCTGGCTTCACTTTACCAGACACACTGAAAGCTCTGGAAGAGGGTGACAGAACACGAAAGGAAGTTTACTGAATGTTCAATAACTCAAAGTCATGCAGACAGGAAATTTTTATGTTAACTAGAAAGAATTAATAAAGAAGACGGTACTGAATGGTTGAGAGATAAGTTCAGCCAATCTCGTAGCTGCAGAAACAAAACTCCAAGTATTGAAATAGAAATCAACAATTTATTAAGGGCATATCAACAGAATAAATTCATCTTGCTGATTGACAAATATATAAGATTATTACAAGACAAACCTGAAACTAGATTATCAACAACATGAACGGGAGTGCATCAATTTGTTCTTAGTAGCATCAATACGTAGGTCGCAATTATGTGTAAGGAGAGAGCTTAAACATGTCGATCAGGGGCTAAAAAGGAAGAGAAACCCAGGGAAATGTTCATTTCCAAGAGGAGTATCCTCAGTCTTAAGTATAATTTTGAGTAGATTCAAGTGTTTACAAACATATGGCCCTCCACGAAAACAAATCTTACTTGACTTCATTATAATTCCAGGAAAGAGCACAATTATGTTAAAAATAGTTCTACACATAGCAAGATCTGGACATACTCTCCTTTTCCTCATTGATCCACCAACACAGAATCAGAGTCCCATAAAAAGAAACAAGAATACCATCACTAATTTATGTGGTTGATCTTAGGAAAAATATTATTCTTCTAGAACACAGTTCAAAGTTCGGTGGATCAGGTACTTATAGGCACCCATTACAAAAGTGACTCTCAAAAGGAACTTTTAATTTTTCTAATAGAAGATAATGAGGCTAATTGAACTTGGTCAAAGAATGAGAGAAAGGTAGAATCCAATAAAAAAGATATAGATAATTTGAAACATAAATAAAGAAACAAAGGATGATACTTCAATTTCCTCATCCCAAAGATGATACTTAGATTTCCTCGTCCCACTTATCAGAGTGAATGTGAACAAAACTTCAGCTAATTTCGATAATCTGAAGTATTTTAAACAGATATTTATTATTTTGTTTTATTAAAGAGCTTAATTTTCTTCTTGTACACTGACATAGATATCACTGTTAAGTGTTCATTTCTGCACTTCTAGAACCTTATTCTTTGTTACTGCTTTGTTGACTTGAGAAAAAGATGTCTAATAGAGACAAAAATATTTGTAAAACTGAAGAAACCTGCTGCCGCATTTCATCAACTGAAAGCAATCCAAGTAAGCCACGATCTCGACATGCTTGACGGAGTTCCTCCTCGGAAAGGGATTCTATGCCCTCTGCTTGGATCATCTTATCGTCTTCCTTAATCCTGCAACAAGAAAGAAAACTTTTCAGAACAATTAGCACACTAAGTTTAAGTTCTGTAAGAATCCAGTTTTTTCCGCAAAAAAATCAATGTTCATATGGCATCAATCTTTTCATAGATTTTCCATATCATATAGCATCCTTACTTAAACATGATTAGTTATTTTGATGCTAATTTTCAGTGAGCTGCAACTATTAAGACACTACCTGGCAAGTTTATTCATACTTCTAAATCATAATGTACCAGTAAATCACAAGTTTATCCGTACTTCTAAATCGAATGGTACCAGTAAATCACAAGTTTGTTATACCTTATAGCAGAATCAGTAAGGTGCAGAGCATAAAAAAATGCAAGAAAAACTGTTTCATACTTTTTAAGTTCGAGCACACCTGAATTAGTTAAATCCATTAATGCAAGTATACTGCTGGTGCTGATAAGCAACACGTACAATGTACAGAAGCCCAAAAGAACGAATGTAAGTATAAATTTGAAAGCAATGAGGTATAGATGAGTTACAACAGTAGTAAAAGAATTATTTCTATTTTGACATGTTATACACTAATCTAAGTAGTAAAAGACTTGATAGTTTTACTCTTTAGAATGAGACTTCTTCTTTTGCGGAAACAATTCTTTAGAGTGGATTTTAAAACGCTATGCAGATTTCTTATATAGAACCATCTTATGGTAATGATAACACAACTTAAGCTGTGATCTCCAATCCAGTGTTGTATCACTAAAAGTCTAGACTCATATAAAAGCTATTGAGTTCATATTCTTCTTTCTCTTGTATTCAAATAAAGTCACATTGAACACAGGTACAGTATAGAAAGCAAATTGCTCTTATCAAATAAACAAGTACAAAGCGAGTTAATACTTACTGGTTTTTTGTATGATATGTGTACAAGAGAACTAATGCAAAGCAACATGCATATAAATAACCATTTATGATGTTCACAAGATGGGGTTAAATGCGAAATCAAATGATTACAAAAGCAGTCTGATACACAAGGAATTACAACTACTGCTAAGAAATAACGACTGTACAACTGAAAACATAAGTAGAAGGATGTTCTGAAAGAAGACAAATTTGATATGATATGACATGCCCCTAAGAATAGAGGTTTGTTAGTTAAATACTTTCTGTGAACAAATTTGTAGTATTTTCTCCCAATAGAAGCACAAATCCCCTCGTCAAATTACCATTGAGAAACAAATATATTAAAAAATATATATATAACTCACTTTCGAAGTCTGTTTCGAAGCATATAACGTAGATATGCATCTGTACCGTAAGGTCTGATACCCATATATTTGCACATGTTCACCAACCGAGGTCTGCATTTGACAAGTAGCATAGTATTTTTTTCAGGTGAAATTCACATAAGCACAACCATTTTGCCAGACAGTTACAGTGAAGAGGAGAAAATCAAAGTTATAAAAGTGAAGTGGAAGGAATAACCTGCTGACGTTATCCAGAGTAAGCTCATCATTAAACAACTTGGCAAAGCCTAAAATTTCCTCATTGGACACACCAGCCCCTCTTCTAACCTAGCCAAACCAAGAAAGTATATCACCCAAGAGTTAAGACACGAAAGTGAGGAAAAGATTAACAAAGGCAATTACGTAATAAGTCCTTTGTTTTTTTGTTTTTTAAGAAGGCAGAATAAATATTAACAAATGAAAGCAAACAACTATGAATTCAAGTGAAAATTCTTACCTTGTTCATAAATTCATCAAGATCTTCTGCTGTTTTTTTAATTTCTCCACTTCTTGAGTTTTGAACTTCCTTCGCCATTTCTTTTACTGTGTCTTGAAGAAACTTTGCATATTCTATCCTTGCATTCAATCTCTTTTTTAGAGCTTCCTAGAATGTGAGCATTTCATGCAAAGCAACATGTAAAAACATGGGACGTAGGAAATATACGATGTGCAAGTCTAAATCAGATTACATCACATACAGCAACCTGCTAATAATCATTTGATTGGTCTTGAGTAATTTTGACCGGGAATTTAAGCACCGTTCATACAAACAACAAATTATGTATCTAAGAGAGTGTTATACTAGAGAAGCATAAAAAGTGGAGAAACATTATTGCTAGCCCTTGTATAAATAGAAGATAATAGAATTGTGATCATCACATTTATTATGACTTGACTGAAACTTTCCCTCGACGAACATTTACGGCCTGGTGGCGATCTACAATATTTAGATCAACAGAAGAAAGAAGAAAAAAGGGGAAAATGTATCAGAATGATAGCGTGTGACATCCGACATGATGCGTAAGATATCAGAATACATCTTATTGTTTGCAATCACCCCTTAAGAATGTTTGTAAACAAATGGTCCATCGACGACTTTCAATGGCATGCATGTCTCAGTTTAACTTCTACATTATGACCCAAAGTTTTGAGATTTCGTTTTTTTTTTTTTGGTAAAACATCAACACAGCCTTAGTGGGTTTTCAGACTCCACCAAGGAAGGCTGGAGGAGGTTTGGATTCCCCGACCGTGTATAAATCAAAATCACGAGAACAAGAGGAAGGGGACATAAACCTGACCTCACAAAAGCAAAACAATGCAACATACAAAAGAATGAAATAAGTGAGGAAGTAATACTTTCTATATAAGCCTAAGTTTTGAGATTTAGGACTTCCACAGTATTGAGTATCAGGAAGATGAAATTTATATCGATCAGAAGTTTAACTGCTTTCGACCAAAAATTTCCCTTCCTAAATTTCTAAGTAAATCTAAACATGGGATCAAAAGAATGTGCATTAAGCCACTTGACAGTACAATCCAAGAGTATGAATGCCCAGGCTTAATATGTTTTCAGTTTTAAACAATCACAATACAAGCATAAACCATACAATATTCTGCTTCGGGCTTGAATTGTAGCAAAATGGTGATTAACTTATTATCTGTACAAAAATGTTAGTGGTTCGAAAAAATTTAAAATTGATATGAACAACAATTTAAAATTCAAAAAAGAAGCATCAGTTTAAAGTTTAAATTTTGTCATTACTATTTCAATGCAGTTGAACCTAACATATATTTCAATCCTGAGATACTTCTAGATGCCAAAATAACTGCTAGTATTACAGTTTCTGCCAATAAGCGGTTATAAATTACCAGCCTAAACGGCATCCTATAACTATTTTAACGAGAACGTCTTTTAAATTGTCTGTACATTATGGTTCAGATCAGAGTATGTTATAGAGTAAGATGCCTAAAGATGGTATTTCGATATACAGTGATATGCGGGGTCTATAGTGCACAACAGTATGACCTCTAAACCAGACATTGAAAAATTTAGCAGATATCGTGACAATCAATTTCAAGTGTTACCTGTTCTTTCATCTTGTCCTGGAAGGTTGAAGGCAACATGTTGGGAAACAATTTCAGGAAAACTGGCAGCAAGAACTCCATGAATGGAACAATAATAAAAACTGCAACAGGAACTAGTCTAAAAATGTCGGCTGTTGTTCGTGTCAATTGTTGCCTCTCCCTCCTGGAAAGCGTCTTCCCGCTAGCAAGTTTTAACAATAGCCTTGAACTTATTCTCACATCAGCCCAAAGTAGTTTTGTACCCAACCAGTAGTGCTGCAATGTGGATTTAAACTCATCCTTCCAGTGCCTCAATTTTTTTGCCCAATCCTCCCTGAAATAAGGAGAGTAGAGACTAAGAAAAAGAGATACTAGAAAAGTATTCTGACACCAAAAGAAAAACTCAAAAGTAAACCTGTTCATTGAAGCAACAGCCCTTAAAGCAGGACCAATCCCTAAAAGCATAACCCACATTCTCTTCAGTATAGGTTTAGCACCCTTCTGGGATTCTTGCAGCTGCTTGGCTTTGGCTTTGGCTTTGACAGTGCTTAAACCTTCAACTGCCTGGTCACATTCTTCTGGTGAAGCTTCCTTCTTCTGCTTCGTAGCTGGTTTTTCAGTTTTATCATCACTACCACCTAATTCGGGCTGACCCGCTGCAGCAGTCGAAAAATAGCGTGCATATTCTATAGTCCACCTGGCTCCCAATGGGGAAAGAACCCCTGATCTTCCAATTCCGCGGCCCAAAGTTGGAATACCAGAAGAATTACGCCTAAGAAATTCTTTTGTCAAAGTAGTTCGTGCTTCATCATTGCTTAGAGAACGTGAATCCTCTTCATTTACATGATTGGTACTTGAAGATGAATGGCTCACCGCCCAGCTCTTCCGTGAATAAAGAACCCAAGATGAACTTCCATGATCAAAACTTGAGAACCCTCGAACCAAGTAATTGTGCTGATTAAAGGAGTCGAAAATAAACTTTTTCCTTCGTAATATTGCTCTTGAGGCCATTATGACAGACTTCTAAACCTTTGCATACAACTACAGTTGCATATTCCAGCACCCTGTTGATATAGGATGATAGCCAATTTGTGCAGCAGTGAATATCACACAGCAAAGTACAGCTAGAATTAAACAAAGCACAAAAATATGCATCTCTATGAATATATATGGAAATCCTCAAAAACTCGGAAAATGAACAAGCTACTCTACTGTGTTTTATAATACTTCCTACATTTATTTCATGTATTTTGTGTTAAATCTTCTGAGCTTATCCACTTCTAGCTTCTTAAAACTCGTTTTCAATCATATTTCTTCATCGTTAGATAACCTTAATTTCTTTTGAGCTGGGTCAGATTTCTCCCAGTTTATCATGCATACAAGGTATAAATCAATCATGCTGTATAAGAAATGTTAAATCAAGTAAATCCTACCAAATTGTTTCCAAAGCCATCAATTTCCACGTAATTTCATTGCAAAAATTGGTTACCATTGAACAACATTTTACAGTAGCTTCATGCTGAATAAAACCATTGAATGCCGCACTAGTTAATTTTCTTTATCTGATCAAATTCCACTTTGTATTATTCGAAGTTTTCTACCCCAAACAGTTCAATGCGAGTGTTGGAAAAATATTTAATGTCTAGCTCATTAAAGGAAGTGAAAATATCTATTTCTAGGTTTCAATCCCTAAACCCTGAAGCTAAATTTATACCTTTTTTCCTGGTTCAGTTGTCCACCTGCTGTATAAGAATTGTGAAGGGTACATACAACAAGTTCGAAAATCAATGTTGGACAACAATAATTACCTCCTTTCCATTTCTAGTAGGAATTGTATCCCTAAGAGCTCTGAAAATAATAATGTCGTGTTTCAAATTGAAACCTAGATTTAGTATTTCACAACTCAATTATTTTTCGATTCTAGATCTTTCATTTTAACTTATTATGTGTAGTTCATAGTAAGCTTATTCATCAAACGTCCAAACAAACATCCGCCATTACAAAAAAAAAATATATATATATATAAATTATCTACGAGTTTTCGCGGTCTTCTCAGTCGTTGCGCACTTGCACTACGTATACCTAGATACATCCATGTATACGCGAAGATAAATGAAAAACGCGTAATTCTATGTAATATTTACATGAAATGACGATAAAAATGCATAAATAAATATTAAATTTAAGCAAACAAAATTACAGAAAATCGAAAATAACGACCCGATAAGATGAAGGCGAGCAATTAATGAATCAGTAAGACAGTTGAAGAAGAAAATCGCATTCCACGGTTAAGGCGACTGATTATGCTATTTTTTCGTCTTTTATTTTTAATTTTGTCTTAAATTTTGAGCAACGTGGGTTAATGTGTATTTATACACATATAGGCAGACTTTTCCTACTGCAGTTTTCCTGCCTATATATTTTTTTTAGGGAAAATTGGGCTAATTGGTTTGCTTGCGCAAAGAGTTCAATATTTCTACACAATAAAAAAGTTCATCACACTATTTTTCACATCCAACTTTATACATGTTGCTCAAAATTTAAGACAAAAT
>CAIGRL010019474.1:0-14564 GCA_903798325.1 Fraxinus xanthoxyloides
TTATATGCTTTTAATCAATGATAAACTATGTATATGTGAAATTGTAAAATATGCATGAGATTTGATAAATTGATTTTTAAAAACTTGACACCAGTTGACTATTGAAAGCATATTAATTTTTAATGGACGGATACTAAATTGGAATCTACCACTCTTGTAAATATTTATTTGATGCCTAAGATTTTTTTTCTAATTCGTGTATGGTAATTGATAATCTATCATGTTGTTATTTCTGAAGTAACATAACATTATTATTAATATTTTAGAAGAATATTACTTATAAACATGTCTATTAAAATATCGTTGCTTCTGAAGTATCACAATATTATTTACATACATTTTTTATTTTATGTATGTATGTATGTATGTATGTATATCATTGTGTTCTTAAAAAAACACAAATTAGACATTTCAATACTCGGTTGTAATTTTTAAAGGAAAATAATTTTCAATATTATTAATATTTCAAAAGAATATTAATTTATCATTCTTGAAAAGCATTCAAGCATGAATTATTATTTTTAATATTCCAGAAAAATATTGATATATTGTTCTTGAACAAACAATAATAATAGACAACGTGCTCTCAAAATAGCACACATTTTGAATAATGTAAAATTTTGAATTCATGTTCAGCCTGAAGGAAAACATATAATTAAAGTCATGATAACATTGATTAATTTGAATATTTGAATGATATATGATTATATAATTCTTAATCATATTATTCGAAATTAAATAATTGAATTATATCTTATACTGACTCTTGAACTAGAAATTCAATTTGGCGTATAACCAATTGGACCATCACTAAATCAATAATAATGCAAAATTTAAAATTCAAATGGATTTTCAACGAAGAACCAAAAAAACTCTACAATCCAAAGAATTCCTATATGATATTTGTTTTCTCTATTATTGATATTAACCATTACTGGCTAAATAAAGACAAAATTCCCTATATTTATAAAAATTAATTATGGTGATATGTGGGGCTCTGTCATCATCCACATTGACCATCTAGATATTATTTGTATCTAATAGATTTGATACACATATTAGATAATTGCATGGTGTTCGCAATTTGAATTTTAAACAAATTTTAAAATTATAAGCATAATTTCGAATTATACAATCAAAACAGTGTCTTGTTAATGCAAGTGAACATAAATCTCAACATTTTTAATAAGTGTTAGCTGAGATGTCTGTAAATAGTTTAACAATATTGCTTGTTAAAACGCTACCAAATTAATTTAATTGAGAAGATACTTCTCGTTCCTCTTTAGGGAATGCTATAAAGCATCATGTCAGCATCATAATTCTCCCAGTTATAACTGTTTCATCGTCAGAGCCTAATTTTTTCATCAAATTATTTGGATAGTGCAATATATGTAAAATTACAATGCACTGTGATAGAAAGTATAGAATGCTGAGAATAAATGCGTAGTTTGAACTCTTATTCCAAATGAGTGGTATTTTATAATGAGTAAAAATGATTGTCAATTTCATTAGACAATTTTTCTCAGTGTTAGGAGGAGGAAATAAGAAGTTGGAAATAATGTACAAATGCATTATCATCTAAATCCTCGCAAACGATAATTCGAACAAGAAGTTCAAAAGATAATTTATTTATATGCATTTACTGAACAAAGAGATCGACAATATCTCACACACCAACTTTAAATGTTCTAACTCGAATTAGCAAAGATGATCCTATTTAAAAGGAGCATACTTTTGAAAAGTATATAGATATAACAAAATATAAAACCTTAGAAGAGGTTTGAGTACTCGAAATAATGAAAATTGAGACATCTCAATAAGTCGTGTCATTATGAGAAAAGAAATAGAATCGAAAAAGAAAAGAAAAATTGTCGATATTTGTGAATAGCGACGATCGAAATAAATTTATCAAAACATATCGACGAAGTAATGATTGGCCAAATAAAATGACGCAATCATACTAAAATTGAATTTACTAGAGAAACCTAAAGTTTATGAACGTGATCCTAGTAAAATTGAACTTACTAGAGAAATCCGAAAATTTTAGATCTACAGTCTAAATACTTAAAAAGTTTAGTTGTGCGAATTGAGAATTAAAAAAAAAAAGTAAAATCAAAATACGAAATGTACAACTGTTTACATAATAAATTTCACAAAAAATATGTATAAATAGATAAGTTATTATGTAACGGATGCAATCACAAGTCTCTATTTCATTAGTGTGACAATGCCATAAATTTGAGATGCATGTAGTAAATGTCATTATAGACAATTTACCTTATTCACTTTTGATATTATCATGGAAAGATTTAATATGCCCAAAAGTATAACTCAAATGATATTATCACGAGAGAGAGTAAATACATGTTGTACTCTTTTTCTTAACCGAAATTTTGTCCCATTAGATTTTTTTGGCATGGTTTTTAATGAAAAAATATTTGTGGCGTATTAAAAAAAATAATGTACCATTTTTCCTTCATTAAAGTATTTTCCACCTAATTTTTCCTAATCAGGTTTTGATGGGGCATACTATTATTTGTGGAATGAATGAATGTATATAACATATAAAACATTTATCCTCAAAATCTCATATATGTATGAGATTTCTCAAGAGATCAACAAGAACTATTTTTCGAACCACCATACTACTACAATCATCAAAGATTGATAAATATCTCGTATGAAGACAGTGTTATTTGAAAACTATACAAAGCAATATGAGACATACTTCACCATAAATTAAAATATTGAAGACATTGACATGTAGGACAACAATGAATACAAGAATTGAAATTAGGGGGAGCATTTGTACTCTTTTTCCTTCGATCAAGTTTTCTCCAACTGAATTATCTTAACAAAGTTTTAACATGTTGGATATTTTATAATGTATCATTCATTGAGGAGTGTTGTTAATGATAAGTTTGTTAGTGAATGAAAATTGCACTCCTGCAGTCTTAAAAATTATTACAATTGAATCCCTAATCCTTTTGTATAAATATGAGATTTTGTTACTCAATAAAATATACACAAGTCTATTGACTTCTATAATTTTCTCTCTAGTTTATAATGTCTCCCGTAAGAAATCACACCAATTATTTATGGGGGAGGATTCTAGGTGTACCGGTGCACCCCCACTAGAACCATTACAAAATTCTTGGATGAAATTGGCGCAAGTATAAATGTAAGTCAAATTAAGTGCGCGTTTGTCTTCCATTATTGTAGAAAAAAATGAGTAATAAATAATATTATTTGGAGAATGTGTAGTTGAAATTTAAAGTAATTTTATTAGTTTGTGTATAGAATATTTTATTGGGTGAATATGCGGTAGAGAATTTTACTGTAGCAAATTATGTTTTGGAATAATAGGAGACAAATTGGGTCTAATTTCTAATTATTGTTACCCCTAGACACGAAGTATGATTGAAGCGTCCTGGGATGAATTTGCAAATATCCCATTGTAATGTAAAAGTTTATTTAGTCCCATAGATAAAATTTGATAAAAATTATAAGTTAAAATCAATAATTAATTTTAATCATACATTTCATAATATCCACAATTTTTCAACCAAAATTTCCAGTAATTTTAATCTACCCTAAGTATGGACAGATGGCATGTTCATGATTAAGACCGTGATAGGGAAATAAAAAAAAAAAGTAATGACAGTAGATTTGAAATTTTAAAAGTTACATTAGTATCCTGCAAATTTATCCCACTGTCTATTTATACTTGAAAATTGTCTAATTTTTGAAAACTTGAAATTATGTTGTTTTAAAAATTATTAAGTAATTATGGTATTTATAATTTAAAATTTTTGGTGTAAAATATTTTAGTTATTTAATAGTTTTATGCTAATAAAAATAATATTAAAAAAATGCTTTTTTAGGTCGAAACTCGTATAACTTGAAATTTGATTTTTCGTCTAATCACATGTTATTAGAATACTATTTTAGTATATATTTTTATTTTATATTTAAATTTGTTTGCCAAAATTCAAGGGAGGAGATTCCCCTTGATTTGGTGGTGTTGAACGGCGATGGTGGAATCATGTCATATGTACGCCATTTTTTATGGTGCAATCATGTCTATGTATGTCATCTTTTATGGTGCAATCATGTTATATATATGTTGTCTTTTACGGCATTATCACAAGCAACACATAATTCGACAATTTTTTATTTATTTTAAACAAAAAAGTTTCTCGTATAATTTTATTATTATTATTTTTTTTGGATAATAAAGGCACGCAAACAATGATGTGAGGGAGACGTGCATTTAGCATTATTGCATAACATTATTTTCAACGATAATAAAAGATCGTTCAATCTAACCATTATATTTCTTCCGTCCCAATTATATAGGTTTGTTTCGTTTTTCACACGAATTAAGAAATCTTCTTTAATGTCGTTAAAAAATTAATTTTTTTCAAAATCTTTCCTAATTTACTCATATTTAAGTTTTATTATACAAAACTAAATTATTATTAGAATTAATAAAGAATTTGAAGAAGAAAAACAAATGAGAGTTGTGCCATATTTTCAAGAAGTGTGAAATGTGTATATCTGAATGATTTTAAAAAGTTGACATACGAAGCAAAGAAAATTTGATAATAGTATGTTGACATATTGGTGAAGGAACACCGTAAAAATTTCTACCTTAACAAATATGGCTGTATATTTGGGACAGGAGAAAAGCAGCATATATCATTGCGACTGAGGGGGTAATATTTTCAATCGAAATGGCGAGTGATACTTCGTCGTCGTCTTCGGCGGCGGTGGCAGAGTCGCCAGTGGCGGAGGAGTAGCTGACTCTGACGGTAAAATGGAGCGGGAAGGAGTACACTGTTAGAGTCTGCGGGGACGACACGGTGGGAGAGCTGAAACGGCGTATTTGTGAGGCGACAAATGTGTTGCCCAAACGCCAGAAGCTTCTCTACCCTAAAGTCGGTGCCAAACTCGCTGATGATACACTCCTTCTCTTGCAAATCCCACTCAAAGCCTCCCTCAAAATGACCATGATTGGGTCCGTGCCCCCCCTACCTCTCCCACACACACACACGTACGCACGCACACGTGTATCTGTTTGCATATCTACTTATTAGTGGTTATTTACGAATTTCAGTTGATGGCTTTTAAATGAAGTTTTGATCTTTTCCTGGGATTCTTATGCTTAGACATTGCTTTGTGGTATTCTAATATCTTAATAATGGAATTTTCTTGTAGTTTTTATTGTTCTCTTCGGATTAATTGAAGGGTTGTCGCCTGTATTCTGTTCCAGGTTGTTCGTGATTTTGGAGTAGACATTCTGGATTTTTGTTTACTGGATCGTTTTGCATCCTGGTTTGTGTTAAGTGTATTCATGGTATTCAAAACCCAAAGACTGCAGATAAAAATTGTTATGTACTTGTATTGACTGACAACGTTGGATCACGAGCGGGAGACGTGACCAAGATAGGGAAAATATAACTTAGGATAGTTTAGTGAGCCATCCTTGTCTAGAGTTGTATGTTTCATGGATTTTCTAGTTATAATACACAAGTGACAAGGCAATGGTTAATGATTATGGTCCCAAAATCTTCAAGAGATCGTTGCTGCCAAAGAAATTGTTTTTTCTCACTTTAATTTTGGCCTTTTCACGGTGTGGATAAAGAAAGTTCTATGATTACTGTAAGTTATAATGAATGCTTAAGAAAAAAGTTGAACGATCAAACTCTTTGCCTTATATTAGCATTGTAATTTTGAGCCAAGAGGAAAGATCATGGGATAAGCTATACCCAAACAAAGGCTTTTGCAGCTAGATTTTTTTAGGGATTGCGGGTGTACAACAACATAGAGGTTTAATGAATTGGTTCGATTAGTAGAATAATTCTGCTGTCCCATAAAATGTGGATGAACAACAAAGCCTAATGAATAGATTTTACATGGCCGTGATGCGTTGGGCTATTTGGTGTCTGTTCATAATCAGCTCGGAAGAATGATCGGGAAGTTTGTTGCAAGTTTGTAACTTATGACCTTTCTATGTGCATGCACACTTATGGTTGTTTATCGTTGCCTTGTTGGTGAGGCCGTATCTTATTTTATCAATATTTGGAGTTTTGGTGAGTCAATGCCTGCGTGCGAGATTCTTATAGAAAATGGACGCTCAAGATCAAACCATCACTTGATATGTTATTTTTATCCCATCAGATATGTGTCCCAAGTTGAAGTCAACATTCTTCTCTAATAACAACTTAAATTTTTTATATTTCAATCATGGTCTCAGTTAGCTATACATTGCCAAGGTTCTAATAGAATGTCTGATTCTAGTTTCCCTGGAAAATTAATCTTATAGGATCTTCTATGAAGTCCTTGCCAGGAAGAATGCAGATTTCATAAATAGAATTTGTGCTTTGGCACCAGCATGTTCTTGATTAAGTTCTAATGCTTTATGTGATGTGAGGTAATGTGTAAAAGTTTTATTTGATTTACAGTACTGTTGAGGATGAACTAATTGTGGATCCAGTGGACTCTACAGAGATTACTGATGATTTTGAAATTGGACAAATTGAAGCAGTTGACATTAAAGATAATGAAGTAAATAAAGGATTGTGCTAGTGAATCAGAAAAACTAGCAGTAACAGTGGCATACCATCAGCAGCAGAAGGACTGTAGGCAATGGGAGTATTCCTCTTAATAGATGGATAGAGGATTGTGTTGGTCTTGCTGCTGAGGAGCAAATGCATTTTAGGAAGCTGTCAAGTGTTTGATGAGGCCAAGAGGGCTTCAATTTGTCCATTCCAAATCATTCTCTCTCTATATGGTCTACAACTGTCTTCCACTTTGAATTAGATGAGCCATAAAATTCACTTTTTGAATTTTCTAGCTTTATTATACAGGAGAGTTTCATTAAAAGTTGAGTGCACTAACCCAAAACACTCTTGATAAGTGAAAAGATTTTCAAATCGATGTGGACCAAGTATTTATGTATCGAGGGTGCACCCTCAGATAGGAAGAATACTATATTAGCTGTATTTTATTGCAGCCACTTTGAGATTTATTAAATCTGTGATTTTTTTATTTTTTATTTTGTTACGCTATTGAAATTTTTAATTGGCTATTGTTTTATGAGGACTTGAATATTGAGAGGAAGTGTTAAATCTATAAAGCATGGATACTCTTGCTAGGTGGCATGTATGTGTCCGACACATGTCATGTCGTGATGTGTTGGATGGCACATTGGATACCGATATGACTTGGTCACTTCAAGACATGTATCTGACAATCATGTGTTCGTGTGTCCACCATGTCTAGACTGTCCTTGCTTTATAGATTAAAATAATTGCATTTTTTTATCTCTACTCAGTAGAAGCGAAAAATTAATGTAATGAAAACATTTTAAACTTCATAATTTTGTATGTATGATAAGTTATTGGTTTTCTGGTTTACCATTGTGCACTGTGTGTGCGCGTGTATGTTTATTTTTTGAGTAATCCTGTCACTTCAATTTATTTATTTCATTTCTGCAGTATGAAGTGGGTTGAGTTAAAGATGGGGCAACTTGGTGTGCTCAATAATCCAAACTACAAAATTACGGCTCTGATTGATCATATGGCAATGAACACTGTTCGATCAGATACTCGTGGGGTCTTTGATTGCAAACCACTCGGGTTGATTTGGGCTCATTTTCCCAAGGTTTGATTACATTTTTTTTGACTTCTATGTCTCATTTGCTAAGTTTCTATTTAAGTATTTGAAATGCAATGTTTGCACGGCTTTTGAAAGAGCACATATTCCTATTCATGAATGTTTTTCCAAGAAAAGGTAGAAACTGGCCTTGATCTCGAGTGAATATCGCATCTTGCAAATTGAAGTCATGTTTGGCCAAGCTTAAAGTAACTTCTGTATCGAAACATATTTGAATATATTATTTTTGCTTTTAAGTAAATATTTTACTTATTTTGTTCGTAACTCTTCCCTTGATGTCAAGATACCTTGACCAGTAAAACATATATTTATTTTAGATAATGACCTTCTCTGACATAATGTCTCTATATCATACGTCTGCAGTTTTACAGTGCCAAAAACAGTATAATGTTTGATGATTTACGAAGGAATTTTGTGATGAACCCACAAAATGGCTTGGTTATAAAACCATTCAGAAAAGCCCATGCAAATCGAGACAGCGATCAGGAACTTGTAAAGCTAACTCAATATTTACTTTCCATAGCGGAGCTTGATGATCTAAGTGCCCTTGATCACAAGAAATGGGAGTCAGTTAATGAGGACAGTTTCAATAGACGCAGGCATGGTTGAATCACAAGTAATTTTTAACCTATTCACTCTCTTTATGCTCAACTTTTATTTTGTTGGGTTTTATATACATAACATCAGTTGGCTACTGCAAGATGCAGCTACAAGAAATGTTGATAATTCACATATTTTTTACAACAGTCTGCTAGTTTATTAGGGTTGATGTTTTTTCGTTTACTGTGGAATCTCTTATTGAGCTCAATTTGGTTTACATTGAAGGATTGAGGGGAAGATAAAGCATAATGAGCTTTTTGCCAGTTCTATGTGAATATTGAACCTTTCCTTCTCAGAGCTGCATATATACCTGTTGAATTACTGTGTTTAAATTTCTAGGTTCTGTATAAAAGTAGGGTCAAATCAAGTTAAGTAGTTGCGGAGGTAGAGGTGTAAATCACGATTCGCCAACTTTTGCACCTCGAGTTGGCATTTGGCGTTTGGGTTTAGTGTTTATAAAGGGGGCAAAAAGCATCATTGGCCACTTAACTTTAAACGAAGTTTCATTTTATTTTATTTATTTGGTTTAAACTTCGTTAATGGGTCGTCCTACCAGGATAGCCACGCCGTATAGTAGGTTTGCTACGTTGGGATATACATTAAATTTATTAATGAAGATAAGGGGAGGGGAGGGGAGAATTGAGCAAGTTGGAAAAGGAATTTTTTGGTCACTGAAATGAAACTTTTCTTAAATTGAGTGACCAACAGTTTCTTTTCTTAATTCTGCATTTTAATGAATAAAACAGTAGGAACAGAAATCAGTTTAGCACGACTGGTCACATGGACGCCAAAGGGATGTGATCCTAGCATTTGAGTGTCATTAGATCACATTCAATCTCAATAGGTCTCCATCCAGCCTTACGTTTAAATTTTCGAAATGCACCCCTAGATAGGTTATGAAATTGACCTCAGCACATTGCCATTCTTGATTTGGAGGTGGTGTGGGGCTTCGGGTGGATTAGGATGGGTGGGGTTACTTGGTTGGGACTTGGGAAGATGAAATTTTTTTTCTAAATTTTTTGTGTTAGAACGTATTATTTGTACTCTATGATAAGCTATGAGATTTCATTTGCAATTTTTCTCATTTTAATGCTTTATTTTATTTTTATTTAAAGAAGAAGACATTCATTAAGAAGGAAAACACGAATTTTACTATATGATCGAAAGGTTGAGAATTAATTATCCTAAATGCTTAACAACAAAAAACCCTCTGTATAATTACGATGTGCGGAATAACTCTACCTATTGAAAATAACAGAAAATGTCCCTATTTGAAACCTTTTGTTGTAGAATACAACCTTTTAGTGGTGGAAAACTCTCAACCTTCCAACTCAATTAGTTTAATCGTTAAAAACAGTAAAAATTGCCAAAATTAAAATGAAACAATAGCAATTGCACTCCCAAACTTTTTATTTTTTTAACAAATTGTACTCAATTTTTATATGTGTCATTCACAATCCTAACCTTTTAACTTTATATTATTCCCCAATTTTAAAGGATAAAATGATAATTTTATATTTTCATACAAAATAATTAAAATAAAAAATTCCCACCCCACCCCACCTTGCACCGTCCCTCCTCTCAAATCCCATCACCCCACGCCCTAATATATTAATTGTCCTTGTTTTGACAGGGATTAAAATCAGATTTTTAATAGATTTTGATAGAAGTTGATGAAATGAGTGGTTGAAAAAATTGTGTGACCATAAAATATATGCTTAGAATTAATTGTTAACTTTGATTTAAATTAAAATTTAGATTTTAATTGGTACCAAAAAAATTCCAACCTAAATAAAAAAAATTCACAGGGGTTTCCAAATCCCAGTGCACTACAAATTTCTTTAACAAATATGAAATAAAATCATCAATTCAACATCCTAGACAGTAGGATTCCCTCAAACAAAAGCAAAATCTTGAAGCATCACTAAAAAATGGAAAACTGTCAAAGAAACTCACGGCTGGTGATATATTCTTCAAGTGGGATTTCATTTTTTTTCTGTGCTTCTCTCTAGCCAGTAATGTTTGGTGGATTGTTGTGAAGCTGAAAGGCAGCAAGGAAATCAGTATTGCAGACCTTGATATGGACAGTGGTAAAATTGCTTTCTTGGAATCGCAATTGCAATTATTCATTTTTAAGAAATTTTTTACCCTTTTTAACAGTTAAACTTACGAAATTCAACGGTAGTTGATTTTCCGTACCTAAAAGATTGTATTTCACACTACAGATTTCAAATATGAACATTTTCTACTATTTTCAATAGGTAGAGGATATATGTAGAGGATATTCTGCACATTGTCAAGTAGGTAGGTTTTTTTCTGCTATTAATCATATCCTGAAAAAGGTTGAAAGTATATTATCATATATCGCAAAGGTTAAGTATGAAAAATGTAGATCTCTTAATATAAAACCCTGCATTTGGCAAAACTTTTAAGGGGATGTTCTCTTCGTATTTCAGTTTTTAGTTTTTAGTTTTAAATTCATTTTGAATTTTGTGTTTTGAGCGTCCACTTTAAGATTGTTGAAAGTGTATTCTTTTTGTCATTCTAGAAAATTGTTTCTCAAAACAGAAAACTGAAAAACGCGTTTACTTTTGAATTTTGAGAATCTTTTTTTATAATATTTTATTCAATAAATTTTATTCACTTAATATTAATATAGTATTGCATTGATCATCAATTCTATCAATTGGTAGGTTACCAATGATTTTGAGACCCTCAATTGTTGTTGTGTCAATCGAATTTGGAGCAATAACTTCAGAAGCAACATCAATTGGATAATATGAAACTCCATTGCTCACACGGACCTGTGAGGGATTCAAACCAGAATGTTGGTTGATAATTGTAACAATTGGTTGTTGATTCATAGCTTTTCCATCAGCAATTGAAGTTTTGTTCCTCGAATTGAACATTTGGAGTAACATAGATTTATCAAATTCGCTTGTACCAAATTTTTCACAAAGAACCCTAACTTCACCCATGAATTTGTCGTTGAAATTGGGCTTGACCCATGGTTTGGGAAGATGCACCAAGGGGAGAAGAGACCAACCCATGTGGTCCGCGACCATGAGTTGATAGGACTGCGCCATAAATTGAAAAGTTCAGACCTTGTGTCGAAGGCTTAGCGACTGGAGTTTCTGAATTTAATTCAATATGTTGAAGTGTTGTTTGGAGTAAATTGAGTCCATGTCTGGAGTCATCTGAGGATGAGCAATCGATCGGTGGTATGCGCGACCTTGGTCGTCACTGGAGGTGGAATTTTCGACAAAAACAATTTGCGCCATACTACTTTTTTGGGGTAAAATTTTTGCTAAATCTAATGTTTTTTTTTTTTGGCTGATTGTTGATTGGAAATTGTAGAAGGCAGTGAGGTGATGCTATTGGTGGTCGTATCCGGTGGTTGAAGGTTGAGGAGTGAAGCTCCATAGTTGGCGGCTCACCAAGGAGAAACAAAGGTCATCAATCCGTGTTTTGGGTTCATTTTGTATTTTTTGCTTGAAAATAATGAAAACGTCTTTTCAGTACAATTTTTTTTTCCAAAAATTCATTTTTGAAAATAGGAAAGAGAACATATTTTCACTATTTAAAAAAATCTAAAATAGAAAACAGCCTCTGAATAATTTATGAATGGTTGTATCATTTTCGACCACACATTCAAATGGATCCATTTTTTTATCACTCATTTTTAAGCCCTTGATATTGATTCGACCCCTATTTGACTAAGTGTGAAATGTGAAGCAGTGCTTTGCATGACACGAAGTTTTGGGCATAAATATGAAAAGATAGCATTAAAATTCATGCATATTAAGATGGAGAGAGATCGCTTCTAAAGAGACTTAAAGAAAATAGAGAGATGGTTAGCGAACCCAAAGACCTGACAACTTTTACAAAAGAAAAAAGATCTAAAGCTTTGTTCATTTTAGTGTCAGTGTCAAACACTACGCACCTAACATGTCTGAAATATATTGGTCGTTCATCAAGGTCTCCGTGAATTCTCTACATAAGTACCCAAGGAAATCAAAAAATTTGAGATTTCATAAACCAAATTCCGGTCTATTGGCAAAGTTTCCAAAGGCAAAAGGTGAAAGCAAATTGATCAATGTTTGGAAGAAGACATAGAAGGCCATTGACATCAATCAATGTTTGGAAGAACCACCTCAGGTGAGTCATCCACCAGAACAACTATTTTCCGGCACAGACTACCAGGCGCAAATGGCGACACTGTTTTTAACAAAGAAAATTGCCAAATACTAACACAAAGAACATAACGGCAAAAGCACAAGATAAACAGACCAGGCAGCAAGTTTGAGCTCAGGACTGGAAGAATCCGGCTTGACACCAGGAAAGGTGAACCATGATTTTTGTCATTGGCAAGGGCTGGTGACATCTCAGTCAAGGAACGGTTAGGAGGCACCATAAAAACTCAAGCTAGATATACCCAGAAACCGTATCATGACTAGCATTAGCTTCCTTGGGCTTAAGCGAAAGATTAGCAAATTGTTGGTCCAGATCTCTGCTCTTAGCACGTCGATGGCTTGATGATGGCTGCTGTTGATTTTGCTGCTGCTGCTGCTGATACAGGGCTCGTAATCTTCCAACTTCTCTTTCCAATACTTCATGCTCAACTGCACACAGCATCCATAATTTAATTCAGAAGAATCTCAAAGAGTAATAAACTTTTCTGTGGTTCAATTGCTGCTCTCTAATACAAGTCATTTCCAAAGACCAAGGTGATGCTAGCTTTCCAATGTTTATGCAACTATATTATAATATCCATATTCAAAATTCACTATTCTATCTCAGTATATTGCAAAGGGCAGAATTATATCTGAACAGAAATATGTTAATGCAGGTGACTCGTGCCTCCCGTCAGACAGCTAAAAGAACATATACTTGGAACCTAAGTCAGAATTAAGCGTGGGTCTGCTGTCTTCTTAAACTTGATGCAAATACACACTAGTGGGTACTAATCCGAAGATGTCAGAGGGGAAATGTGTTATTTTTATGCTTTACATATGGAAAATCCCAATTTGATACAATGTGGACCAACTTACAAATTAACAATTACAGGGAATCCAACACCCTGTGGTGGGCTAGGATCGTCTTTTACAATGCGCCAATAATTGATGCTTAAATATACAACTAAAAGAAGGCTCTAAACTCTTCAGTTCAGCATGATAATATATCAAACCTCATGAAGATACCTTTTAAAGCTCATATTAAGCACCTACTCTTTCAATTCCCTTTCCAAGACCTTATGCGTAAAAATAAGCCTATGATTGGCTCATGTTTATAAACATTTTTAATAAAAATTCAAGCCACTTTTTACCCACACATTTTGAAGGACCCACAAGTACTGCCCACATATCCACCACTCCTTTCTATCTATTCATAATTGAAACCGTTTATAAACACTTCCCAAAAATACTTTTCTAAGTTTTTTCCCCAGATATGCATAATTAACACTAAATAACAAACTAACAACCTGTAAGTTTAATTTGTGGAAATAAAACTTACAATACTTGATAAGCTGCTCTTGACCTAAACTTTCTAATCGTTGCTTCAGGGTTTTATTCTCCATGCTTAGTATAAGATTCTGCTGGTTGAGAAATTCGAGCTCAGCAGAAACTTCAGAACCATCAGCCTGCATTTATAAACAACAAAAAGTGATATCAGCAATTTTAGAGATACAACATGTCAAGGTAAGATCCATACTAAAAATTCTCAAGGAGGAATATCTGCCTGTAGAGCCTGCACATTTCTTTCCAGTTCAGCTATGTATTGAAGTTTTCGGACCCGTGAGCGTTGTGCAAATTGCCTGCATTAAAAATGAAGTTTTAAGCTTACTGAATCACTAATTACTTACCAAAGTTCGTAATTTACAATCAAAATGATCAAGGAAATTGAGTGAAATATAATAAGTGGACAGAAAAACAGCACCAAGTTCTCATGACATGATGTGGAATTTTTTATTGTGAAAGTTAAATTATACGGGATTAGTTCATTTGAATCAGAAAGGGAGAAAAATTATCATTGAAAGTACAAAGNTGCACATTTCTTTCCAGTTCAGCTATGTATTGAAGTTTTCGGACCCGTGAGCGTTGTGCAAATTGCCTGCATTAAAAATGAAGTTTTAAGCTTACTGAATCACTAATTACTTACCAAAGTTCGTAATTTACAATCAAAATGATCAAGGAAATTGAGTGAAATATAATAAGTGGACAGAAAAACAGCACCAAGTTCTCATGACATGATGTGGAATTTTTTATTGTGAAAGTTAAATTATA